>CM076579.1:656009253-656242562 GCA_034641835.2 Pinus albicaulis | reverse complement strand
GCTCACAGTGCTGTCACTTGGGAGAAGGGTCACATAAATGGATCCATCTATCATCTTACTTCCAGCCTATGGTAAGAGCTTTGTGTTTACATTTTCTAATTTACATACTCTTATCATTATGTTGTAGTGCATGGCTCCTCAAAGGGGCAGATTTTTCATGTTGCTCCATGAGAAACGTTGGGCCAAACCATATGATGGAGACAGCCATATTTTGTGTGGCCTTGGGAAAATGTTTTCTCATTATATGTATGTTCATCCAATTCATATACTTGACTATGTATTAATAAACATTTTTCCATGTAAAATTTTGAAGCAGCAGTTTGAAAAATTGCACTGTATCTATTTGGGAGACTGTTGGTGCCATCAAGCATCATGTAAGACCATCAGTAGTTCCTCTATTATAATGTTGAGCATGTCTCCATTTTCTGATATTGTCTATATTATTATGGGGATCATTATTAGTGGATTGACACATGAGTTTAATGTGTCTCTGAGGGGAGATGATTCCCATAGTTTATGCATTGCATGTTCTAGGAGGAACATGACGAGAGACATGGCCACCATACCACCTATTTTCCTTCTTTTGAGGTGGGCCATGAGTTTGATGATGATATCCATCCATTGTATGTATATGGGCATGTATTTGATTTTTTATTGCTGATTCACTCATCTATTTACTATTCAATAGTAGAGGTGATATTTTCTGTACAATGCTTGCCATGTTATTTTCTGCAGCTGCAGTGGATGAGGTTGCGTTGTAACCCTATGAGACATTGTTTGTACCTTGATGCACATGGTATAAACTAAAAAAAAAATGCCATTGGGGTATTCTATGATGATCATGTCCTACTCATCATGGATGAAATGTCTTGGGCCAGCCGGATCATCATTGATGGAGGAGAGTTCCTTGGAGGATTGCTCTTCATTTTGCCACTTGAGGGAAATACTATTGTAGCCCATGATTAGAAAACAATATACACTTATCATAAGTGGAGAGGAGGATAGCATGGGGCAAGCTATGATGTTTCTGATATTTATATTTTCAGCCCACCTTCATTTCCGGAGCTCAAGGTGGAAGGAGATTTCTATGAGTTTCCATGTTGGGAGGAAGCTTATGTTTTATGGATGATTTCTTGGGGATGGGAGATTCATATGGGCATGATGAGTCCCATTTTATATCAGATCTCATGCCTCAAGGAGACCCATAGACAGCCCATTGTTTCCTTCATGGATATTTGTTTCTACATGATAGTTCTTTGGGTTGTTCACCAAAAGCTAGATTGCATATGTTGGAGGGACAACTTGGACACTTGATTGATGATATGGCATCCTTTTCTTGGAGAAGTTTATCATGCATGGATTCTACAGGGGAATTAAGGGGAAGTAAATAAGTCTATCCTTGTACTTGCTTGAGGACAAGCAATCTTTGAGAGGGGAGGAATGTAATATTCCAAATTTTGTGGAATATTAATTTTTGCCATTTCCACTAAGGAGATGAATAAAATGGGTAGGATACCCATTCATTTCATGAGTAGGGAATAAAAATTATCCTAGTGTGAAAGGGGATCACTTATAGAGCTATATTTTACACCTCCATGTGTGAAAAGAGACTTTTGTAGGAGGACTAGGTTAAGTTTGACCAAGTCAAACTGTGCAATGGTAAGAGGTGCAAGGCATCTTGTGGGACAGAACAGTGAAGGAGGAGGGAAGCTTCTAGAGGAAGGAAACCCTAATGAGTGGGGTCCATGGAGAGAGATCTCACATTGTTTAAAAAAGAGGACAAGGTAGCCATTGTTTCTCATGTTGATTATTATTCATCTTGGGTCCTTTGGACTTGCTGCACTCTCTTGTTGTTTAGCAATGACTGCCGGAGGAATTCCTGTTCAGGATTTCCTCTCCTTATTGAGTAGCTCATGGAGGATTTCACTCCTTTCCCCATATTCAGACATTGAGGTCAAGCGTCATCCTTCTTCATCAGTGCAGTTTCAGCAGGAGATTGTGTAGTGTTGCTGGGTGTTGTTAGGGAGGTTTTCTACAACACCATCCTTGGCTAGTTTCTCATAGGAGGGAGCTTCCATCCCTTTCGGAGATTAGTAAAGGAGGTTCATGAGCTTATTCCATCATCTTTGGCACCAATCCAACCACATGACATCATATACAGCGTAGTCCCTCTCTTAGACAATGTTATTCTTGGAGAGCATTTGTTGTGAGGGAATTAGCAGATACCTTGGAGGGTGAGATCTTTAGTGAAGGGATCAGCCTTTCACTTTATATTTCCAGTGGAGTATGGTTCTTCATTTTATGCATCCATTTCAGCCTTCTCCATCTATTTCTAGTTATTGAGTTGTTGTTGCTACCCAGCAACTCCGACATTATTGTATTTTCCCATTTTGTACATGTATTGTATCCAATCCTTCTAAGGATTGTTGTATTAGTGTTTTCAGGGGTTGAGAGCTTGATCCCCCTCATTTCTTGAGCTATCATTGATATATCATTATATTTTCATATTATATGTTGCAGTGTCTCCTATAGAAAGTGCTGTCATAGTTAGGGCATATTTATGTAGCAGTGTTTTATCACATTTGGTGTACATGTCTTATTAAGGCTTTCATTGGCTAGCTTGAGTGAGTGATTCCTCAAAGCATTGTACTCTCTTTATGCTATATTATATATTGATCAAATATTTTCATCTTCATGTGTCATGTCTCATTAAAATAACACCGTGTATTCAATCCTTTCTCAAGTATTGTTGCAGTCCCCTCACTGGGCACTTTCCAAGGACATCTAAGTGTGGTAGATCTGTTTAACCACCTTAGAAGGATTTATTTTGTCCCAAATCTTGGATTTTGGTCTTAGACACATTGGTCTAAGGGATCTAGGTCTTGGTATAAAATCCTGCCGCCTCCATTTTTGGAAAATGTGTTTTCCAGCCATGGATTGCTAGCCATTCCTAAAAGGGGATATTACAGTGGTATCATAGCACCTTTATTGGCTCAGCCTGTGGCCTTCAAGCCCAAGAAAGAAGTAGAATAAGATGATGAAGAATATGAGCTTGACATCATCTATTTTCAGAACAAATAAGAGCCTCCCCATGGAGGAGAAGCAAAGAGAAGAAGAGGAAGGTCCATGCACTTCCTATTCTAAAAAAGAAAGCAAGCATGGGTGATGCTTGGATCATCAAGTTCTAGATCAATACCTAAGTGAGTATAAATCCCATTCTGCAGCATTGAGGGGAGCTACAACATTCCCACATTTTATTCGGCAGAAGGAGGAGAGAAGGCCCTATGGAAAAATAGAAATCAAAGGCAATAGGTTTCTATTGTCTACATTTAATGGGAACACTTCAACTAGAGCTTGGGTGAAAAAGCTAGAGGCAATTTTCTTGCTACATCCATTGGCAGAGAAAGAAGCAGTGGAGATTGCAGCGCTGCACATGGAGGATGAAGCCTTTGATTGGTGGTTCAAACCCTTGGTCCATTCAAGGGTGAGTTCTTTTGTATAATTTTCTGAAAGGTTGATCCAAACCTTTGATGGAGAGAGGACAAAGGAAGATAAAGCAATTCCACCATGGGAGGAGAATTCCACCAATGTTGTCACAGCTTTGGGAGGGAAACCTTCTACATCTATGGATGAGGCAGCCATTGCATTGGAGGGGAGAACTACTGCAGCCACAGAAGAATATCCCAAGATCCACCAAGGTATGAGTGAAGTTCCATTTTTTATTTCAGCAAACAATTTAAGAGTATGTGGAAACTCACATGTAGAGGTCCAAGGATCTAGACACTTTGCTATTTTAGGGCACCATGATTGCACTACATTGTGCAATGGGTTCAAAGAGGAGACGGACTCTCATCCTTATGCATTATTGATGAGTCTCATTCAGCCCTTGAGGTTGGGATGTGAACCATTGGAGGATGAAACAAACCATGGAACCTTCATGAAAAACAATGAAACAAATTTTGAACTGGAGGATGAAACAACTGCTGCACCATTGGAGGAATTAGCAGCACTGTTAAACATGGGTGGAGAGGAGATATTACCTCCATCACATTTGGGTCCTCATGGATCCAACATAGTCATGGGTGAGAGATCTTCTCTAGGAGGTCTCCAAGGATTTTCATTTCAACTTTCCATGAAATGCAAAGGGGAAGATATGGCTTGGGAGAATGGTAGCCCTCATGGGAGGAGTACCAAAGGAGGAAGAAGGAGAAGACATCCACAGGGAGCTGAGTGGGTGTGGATTAGGAGCAAGAGGCTAATTTTCCACTTGCAAATATATGATACCGGGCAGCAAGAGGCTTGGCAGCGTTGGCTCCTCTTGAAGGAGTTTAGCCATCACTTGGTGTACCCTATTTCTAGGAGGATGGGAGTAGAGAAGGGGTGGCAGGATGTTTACATCATTGAGTAGCAGAGAGTAGTGATACATGGAGCTGATATGGTATATATATCAGTCATGATACCTTCATCACATGAGTTACATGATGTGAGCATGAGAAGGCAACAAGCAGTTGGATTGCTTGAACTATCTTCGAGAGAGCACAAGCAAATTTGCTCTCATATGATGTATGGTGTTGTAGGAGTAAAGGAGGGCACTCTCATAGTGAAAATAGAATACTTCTTGGGTTGGATTGATCAGGAGGCATCTCCATCTTGGGAGAAGCTTCATATTTGCAGTAGCATCACCAGAGGTGTTCTTGATGAGGAGCATGTCAAGAGACAAAGATTTGCATGGACAAGAGCCTTTTCGCATGAGCTCACAACACTGTCACTTGGGAGCAGGGTCACATTCATGGATCCATATATCATATTAATTCTAGCCTATGGTAATATCTTTGTGTTTACATTTACTGATTTACATACTCTTATCATTATGTTGTTGTGCATGGTTCCTCAAAGGGGCAGATTTTTCATGTTGCTCCATGAGATAAGTTGGGCCAAACCATATGATGGAGACAAACATCTTTTGTGTGGCCTTGGGAAAAGGTTTTATCATTACATGTATGTTCAGCTAATTCATATACTTGAACATGTACTAAGAAACATTTTTCCATGTAAAATTATGAAGCAGCAGTTTGAAAACCTGCACTGTATCTATTTGGGAGACTGTTGGTGCCATCAAGCATCATGTAAGACCATCAATAATTCCTCTATTATGATGCTGAGCATGTATCCATTTTTTTATATTGTCTATATTCTTATGGGGAGCATGATTATTGGATTGACACATGAGTTGAATGTGTCTCTGAGGGGAGATGATTCCCATAGTTTATGCATTGTATGTTCTAGGAGGAACATGAGGAGAGACATGGCCACCACAGCCACCTATTTGCCTTATTTTGAGGTGTTCCATGAGTTTGATGATGATATCCATCCATTGTATTTATATGGGCATGTATTTGATTTTGTATTGCTGATTCACTCTTCTATTTACTATTCAGTAGTAGAGGTGATATTTTCTGTACAATGCTTGCCATGTTATTTTCTGCAGCTGCAGTGGATAAGGTTGTGTTGTAACCCTATGAGACATTGTCTATACCTTGATGTACATGGTATAACCTATAGAAAACATGTCATTGGGGTATTCTATTATTATCATTTCCTACTCATCATGGATGAAATGTCTTCGGCCAGCCGGATCATCATTGATGGAGGAGAGTTCCTTGGAGGATTTCTCTTCATTTTGCCACTTGAGGGCAATACTCTTGCAGCCCATGATAAAAAAAAACTCTACACTTATCATAATTGGAGAGGAGGATAGCATGGGGTAAGCTATGAGGCTTTCCATATTCATATTTTCATCCCACCTTCATTTCCGGAGTTCAACGTGGAGGGAGATTTCTATGAGTTGCCATGTTGGGAGGTAGTTTATGTTGTATGGATGATTGCTTGGGGATTGAAGATTCATATGGGGATGATAAGTCCCATTTTATATCAGATATAATACCTCAAGGAGGCCCTTAGATAGCCCATTGTTTCCTTTATGGATATTTGTTTCTACATGATAGCTATTTGGGTTGTTCACCAAAAGCTAGATTGCATATGTTGGAGGGACAACTTGGACACTTGATTGATGATATGGCATACTTTTCTTGCAGAAGTTTATCATGCATGGATGCTATAGGGGAATTAATGGGAATTAAATCAGTCTATCCTTGTACTTGCTTGACGACAAGAAATCATTGAGAGGGGAGAACTGTAATATTCAAAATTTTGTGGAATATTATTTTTTTCCATTTCCACCTAGGAGATGAATAAAATGGGTAGGAGACCCATTCATTTTATGAGTATGGAATAAAAATCCTCTTAGTGTGAAAGAGGATCACTTATAGAGCTGGATTTCACACCTCCATGTGTGAAAAGAGACTTTTGTAGGAGGACTAGGTTAAGTTTGACCAAGTCAAACTGTGCAATGGTAAGAGGTGCAAGGCATCTTGTGGGACAACGCAGTGAAAGAGGAGGGAAGATTCTAGAGGAATAAAACACTAATGAGTGGGGTCCATGGAGAGTGAGCTCACATTGTTTAAAAAGAAGGACAAGGTAGCCATTTTTTCTCATGTTGATTATTATTCATCTTGGGTCCTTTGGACTTGTTGCACTCTCTTGTTGTTTAGCAAGGATTGTCGGACGAATTCCTGTTCAGGATTTCCTCTCCTTCTTGAGTAGCTCTTGGAGGATTTCATTCTTTTCCCCATATTCAAACATTGAGGTCAAGCCTCATCCTTCTTCATCAGCACAGTTTCAGCTGGAGATTGTGCAATGTTGCTGGGTGTTGCTGGGGAGGTTTTCTACAACACCATCCTTGGCTAGTTTTTCAGAGGAGGGAGCTTCCATCCCTTTGGGAGATCAGTAAAGGAGGTTCATGATATTATTCCATCATATTTGGCACCAGGCCAACAATCTTCCATCATATACAGCATAGTCCGTCTCTTAGACAGCGTTATTCTTGGAGAGCATTTGTTGTGAGGGAATTAGCAGATACCTTGGAGGGTGAGATCTTTAGCGAAGGGATCAGCCTTTCACTTTAGATTTCCAGTGGAGGAGGGTTCTTCATTTGATGAAGCCATTTCATCCTTCTCCATCGATTTCCAGTTCTTGATTTGTTGCTGCTACCCAGTAACTTTGGCATTATTGTATTTTCCCATTTTGTACATGTATTGTATCCAATCCTTTTAAGGATTGTTGTATTAGTGTTTTCAGGGTTTGAGAGCTTGATCCCCCTCATTTTTTGAGCTGCCATTGATATATCATTATATTTTGATATTATATGTTGTAGTGTCTCCTATAGACAGCAATGTCATAGCTAGGGCATATTTATGTAGCAGTGTTTTATCACATTTGGTGTACATGTCTTATTGAGGCTTTCATTGGCTAGCTTGAGTGAGTGATTCCTCAAAGCATTGTACTCTCTTGCTACTATATTATATATTTATCAGCTATTTGCATCTTCATGTGTCATGGCTCATTGAAATAACACTGTGTATTCAATCCTTTCTCAAGTATTGTTGCAGTCCCTTCACCGGGCACTTTCCGAGGACATCTAAGTGTGGTGGATCTATTTAGCCACCTTAGAAGGATTTATTTGGTCCCAACTCTTGGATTTTTGTCTTAGACACATTGGTCTAAGGGATTCATGTCTTGGTATCAAATCCTGCTGCCTCCATTTCTGGAAAATGTGTTTTCCATCCATGGATTTCCAGCCATTCCTAAAAGGGGATATTACACATGAAGATTATGAAGACTACGAGTTGGGATTGGAAAACGCCATACTGGAATTCCACAGGAAAAATATGAACTTAGGAGTAAGAAAAAACAAGAAAACTCCAAGAAGAACAACTTAGACACTGTTCTTAGGAAAATGCTCGAAAACATTCTTAAAATAATAGTATACAATAACAACACCATGGCTAAGAAAAATGATCCTAATAAAGACAAAACTAGCCAACCAAGTGATGACACAAGCTGCCCTAGTACCTCTACTAGTGGCCCTGAGAAAACTCTTTTGACAAAAGCCCCAAATCAGAGTCAGAAAATTAAAAGTGTAGAAAAATTTATGGCTGATAAAACTGATGTAAATATGTCTAAAACCCAAGTACCTTTCAGTTTCAAAGGAGAGATTGCTAAAATCAAAATAACCATACCTCTCACTGAACTGGTAGCTCGGGATATGTACAAATCTCAAGTTTTGAAAGTTCTAAATATAGGAAATGATACAAATACTCTGAATTTGACAGATGAAAAACCAGAGCTATTGTTTGGACCCAAAGTAGATGGAAAATACCAAGAAGGAGCCATCCCTCGTTTCTATGTTAGCCTAAACATACATGAAAAAATCCTACATAATGCCATGCTAGACTCTAGTGCCTCTCACAACCTCATGCCAAAGGTAGTGATGGAGAGATTAGGCCTAGAAATAACCAGACCCTACAAAGATATGTACTCCTTCGATTCAAGCTGAGTTAAGTGCATGGGCCTAATCAAGGATTTATGTGTTAATCTGACACAAATCCATGCTAGGAGCCTGGTTATGGACATAGTAATGGTTGAATTCCCCCCAAATATGGAATGCTTTTGTCCCAATCTTGGGGAGCCAAGCTTCTGGGAAATCTCCAACTTGACATGTCTTATGATACCATCCCGATTTTTAACCAAACAAGGAGACTGTACCGGGAGTCTCACATCAAGTATATGGTAAGTAGCCTAGATAGGCCAAACAACACCCCTATCTATTCCATTCATTCAGACTTAGAATAATTCATATTTTATAATGAAAATGACCTTGATGAATAAATGAATGAAAATGGAAAAGAACTAGGCACACTACAACAATCAAATCAGTCCCTCTATGATGAGCTCGACAGTCAGAACTATCACGACCCTGAACAACCACATGATGATAAAAATGAACTTGAATTTCTACAAATTGAAAATGAAATTTCAAAACCAAAAATTAGTTTAGAATTTGAAACAGGTTGCTCAAATAAAGGACAAACCTCAAAATAGAAATTTTTCCTTTTACCAATCCAGAAGTAATAAAATACCCTCACAGAACAAAAATCTTTGGGAATCTAGATCCAGATAGTATTATGTTTTTTCCTTACCTAGATGCTTCATCATCCAAAAGTTTTGTCCCTTCAGAAGAGCTATCAACCCCCACAAATATTTCTATGGATCCCAAAGAAATCTTTGCTAAAGCTGATGTAGAGAAGTATATTAAGGATAATTTTGAAAAACCCGAAATGATTAAGGTATCTAAAATTTTATCACTACACACAAAACAAAGAAATGCAAGACTATGGAAAAGTTTTCAGAATGCTTGTGTGTATAGGGAGGCTAGTTTAAAACCTTGTGACACAGACATTGTTCTAAGAAGTCCTCTTTTCAAAAAAGATCATAAAAACCTTGATCAATTAATGTCACTTAGAAAGAAGGAAAAGGGACATAGGCTGTGTATAGACTTTAGGTACCTAGATCAACCCTTCCTAAAGGATAAATACCCTTTTCCCAAGATAGATCATGGTTTACAAAGGGTAAGGGTTTCTAACCAGATGTTATTGCATGATAGTGTTTTGGGTTACCATCAGATGATACCACTTCAAATCAATCAGCTTAAAGACTTTTTCAAGTTTCCTAGGAGCAATTACATATTTAACCAAATGCTTCCTTAGCTAAAAAGTGTTGGAAACACCTTCCGAAGAACTATGGCTCCAGTTTTCAATTTGTTCACCATGGTATACGTTGATGACATCATCATTTGTTTCAAAGATGATAAAGAATACTTCTTCTACCTAAGGAAGATCTTTGACAGAAAAAAATTTGGGAAGCAAGAGTAAAAAAGGAAACACCAAGGAGAATATGGATTGTTTGAGAATTCTTGGAAAATTCCTTATAACATATTTTAAAATGGAGGTAACTATGATTTTGATTTACAAGACCTAAATGGACAAAGAATGTTAGGAGATCCTTTTGAAGAAAATAAGCTCAAACACCATTACTATAAAAAATCCTTAGCTATAGGCCTTCACTCATTGTACATACCATTGTTTGATAAAAGGCCATAAAGAGGAAAAACACAAAAACATAGAAAAAATAGAAAAGACGGCAGATTTAAAGAGAAGGTATAGCCCCATACCCAAAAAATAGTAGTACTGAAAGTGTGCAAGCCTAAATGCCACTACTTGTTCAAAAAGAATGTCTTGTTTAGTCATCTAGCCTAATCATGGCTGAACATGTTTCAAAATTTATTGTTGATAAGTTAGTGAAAGAATGATGGTCAAATCATTTAAGCTTGACTTGTCAAAAGAAAATAGATTAGGAATGAAAGATACTGGTTCCACATGCTTAAATCTGAACCAAGGAGAAGGATAGGGATGATTAGAAAATGATGAAACATAGCCCTCACACCTTCTAGTTTTGTTTACTTATGAAAAATAATGTTTGTGTGCAACTTGTCTCAATGCCACAACCCATAATGACTCATATTTCCTAATCTTGGTTCAATTCATGCTTTAAATTTCTTGTCAATAGCTTAGAGAATGAAGTCTATCATACTACTTAATCTTGACAGTCAAATAGTCTAGGTAGAGAATAAAAGGAGTTCACTAGCATAATCTGAACTCTTGGAAGAAATAAGTATAGAAGTAGATATTTTGTTTTTTCTTTCAAAAGAAAAGATGTCAATTGGTTTGCCAGTTCAAGTGCCCCCAAGGAAGAGAAAAGGTTAGGAAAGTAGGCTGGGTAGGTAGAGATGAAGTTGAGTTAATCATGCTTTTAGATGATCAAAATCACTAATTCAGCGAAGCAACAACAAAATAAAAGAAGAAAAATCTGCCCAATGGATGAGCCACTGGTCTTCATAAACCAAGATATTTGAAATTCTGGACACCTCCTGAAAAGGAGCTGCCCTCCCCAAGTGAAGCCACTGTTAGTCATCAGTAATTTTTACCTGTTTAGATGACTAAATTATTGTCCTAGATTTCTAGAAACAAAATTCATGAATCTTGTGAGTTCTAAGAAATATCACTGCCTTCATTTCCCTTAGGATAATTTTTCACTATTCTACTACTCTACCAAGGCATGCCCAATCTCTCACCCCCAGGAGACCAAATCATAGACTTATGTCCCTCATCTCGCTATGTCTGCCACCTCTGACTTTAACACTCTATTTTTGGTTGTCTAAACCTTCTATCTTTACACCTTGGTTTGCCAAATAGCCTAAACCTTTTTTCCCCTACTCACTAAGTGCCTCAAGTAGTGGTGATTTTAAATTCCCTTTCTAAGCTTTTTAGATAAATCAAATATTTTAGTTTCTTGGATGGCAATGCATAAAGAGTTGTCAAAACCTTGTTTACATCTCCAAACCCTCATTCTAGTTTTCAGTCAAACACCTAATCCAAAAGATATCCCAATAGGTCATTATAGGGTCTCCTAGATTATGCATTGTTTTGGTTTCCTAAATCTCACTATTTTTGCATGTTCTCAAAGGTAAAATCAAATGAAAATAAGGTGAGCTCATGAATGTCCAAAGGGTGTCAAAAGGCCTTGAAGGAAGGATCTCCTAGATCAAAGCATAGAGTTTGAAAAAGGATAATTTTCCCATGTTAAAGCATTTCTGTAGGATTTCTTTATGATGGTTATCAACAGAACAGATGCAAAGTGAGAAACCTAACTCACCAATGACATCCACATCAAAATAGAAACAACATGCCTGAGTTTACAAAGAGTATCAGTGGTTTCATGACCAATTTTTTGTAAGATGTTGAACAGCAAGAGGTCCATGTCAAAAGGTTAAAAAGGACAGAGATGCATCAGCACCATCAAACACAAAACCAAAGTTTCTAGGAATGATAAATGAGGAAAGCAAAAAGGCCTTTGAAAGCTAGAATTCTAGAAATGTAGGAAAAAGTGACCTAAAGGTCATTATGCTCCATCAGTGTGACAGAAGGTTTTTAGAAGACATTTGAAATAAGGCCCCCATGGTTGAAATAAGATAGAAGAGTTTTTTTATTTTTCACTACAACCAAAGGGATAAAATTCTGAAGAGTATCAATATGAAGGAGCCAAAAAACTATCAAGAATAGTTAATATTCATCAAAATGGTCAAAGAGGGAAAGCATAAGGTCAAAATTTCCAATAGCACATCAAGAAAATCATGAGTTTTCCGATGAAGTGACCTAAGTTGCCAAGATTCTAAAAATGACCAAGAAGCCAAAATACTATGTTATGACACCTACGGCAGATTAGAAGTGGTCAATGAAAAAAACAGTAGGCATGGTGTATAGCCTTTGGAAAAGCATACATATCATTATCAAAAGAACTAAGAGGGAAAAGGGTTAAGTTCTCAAATAAATTACTAAAAGGCCATTTTTTATCTTTAAAGTCACCTTTTGCACAAGAGAAAAGAAATATCAGTGAAAGTAAAAGGAACAAAAGAAAAACATTAGTCAAGGTGGTTTTTATTTTTTATTTTTAAAGGGTATAAAAGCCTCACAAGTTTCATTACTCAAACATCATTTCTTCATATGCAAAAAGAGTGGAGGATTTTTGAGTTTTCAAGGTTTCTGGCAGAGTTTTCGAGCGAAAAATTGTTGCGCTGTGCTCTTGAGAGGCCGCGCAACACTCCTGTGCACGCTACCTGTGCTTTTCTCCAAAGAGAGTTGTGAAACTGTATAAAAAACATTGTGTAGAGGATGCCCGACCCACCTGCATGCAGAGGCACTCAACCTTTCATAGCTGCCCAACTGGACCAAGATGTGTGCAGGCTCTGCTGCGCTACTCGCCCATCCATTCAAGCCTGACCAGGCCGCGTTTAAGCTCACCTGCGCTACACGCTGGTACGTTCAACTTGGCTCGGAAGACCTGAAACCTCATGCACAGGTGCCCGTGTTGTGCTCCTATGCGTGCAAGGCTGCTGGGAATAGCCAACACCTCGTGCAGGAGGACCCGACTATCTTCCACAAAGACTCGACACCTCGTGCAGAGGTGCCCACGCTACGCTCCTGTGCATTCAACAATTTCCAAAGAAGACCTGACACCTCATGCAGAGGTGCGCACGCTACACTCCTGTGCATTCAATGGCTGCCAAAGAAGACCCGAGACCTTGTGTAGAGGTGCCCACACTACGCTCCTGTATTTGCTTCAGCTGTGAAATTTTGAGATTTATTTAGAGTTTTTCCCTACCTTTGCATATTGTCTAAAGGTAAACATATAGAGGAATATGAAGGGTAAAATTAAAGGAAGTGTGGAAAAACCATAAGGAAGGAGGAAAACACCTAATTCCCTGCTAACAACTCCCTTGTTCAAAGGGTGCCCATCTGTTTACATGCTGAGAGCACACTGAGGCCCAAATTTATTTCCTTCATTCTTTCTTCCCCTTCATTTGCAGTCACCACCTATCTCATTCTCATCTCACTTGCCCTCTCCATATCATCCCCCAAGTAGATTAAGGTTTGTTTTCAAAGACAAGGGTAAAAGACGAAATTCATAGAGAAGGCAGTGTTGACAGTGTCGAGAGAGGCCAAAGGCCTAGAGAATAATAGAGGAAGGTTGGGAAAGGAAATAGGTTTGAGCCTGTAAACACTAAAGAATTGACAACCTCTCCTACTAGAGTTTCATATTTCCAAGAAGTAGGATGTTATGAGTTCCGTGAGGAAGTGCAGAGAGTCCAAAGTCACCCTCAGTTGACCAAATTTTTTTTCCTTAACCTCCATGGCCACCAAGTAAATCTAGCTGGAGTGAATTTTGAGCTAACCACCAATGCAATATCTATGGCCACTGGAATAACTTGCATGGGAGAAAAATGGTTCAAACAGGTGTATCTAGACCTTAGTCATTATCAGCCCTTCTTAAAACCAAGTTGCCAAGCTGATTGCAAAACCATTTTCCCCTTTTCTCATTTTTTGGACAGATATGCTCCTTTAATGAAGATCATTATGAAATACTTCACCTGTGAGGGTAGGTTTTCTAGGATCTATTCCTACCACATAAGACTACTCATGCATTTTACTAAGGCCAAACTGCTTCATTTTCCCTACTACCTTTGTAAAAGTATTGATGAAATGTCATCTATTGTGTAAAAGAGGCCTCCCTCCCAACAAATGTCAAGTCTTTTCCACCATTCCCTCATCAAAATGATTGTATTACACCAATTGGAGCAACAATTCATCCCATGGGAAGTTTTCATCTCCCATGGTGTTTGCACAAATCCACAACCCCTTCCTCTACGAAGTTTACCATCATCATCTCAACTTCCTCCTCCCACACCTCCATCACCCTCCACTGACCATGATTCATCCTCTTCACATGAATCCTCTCCCCAAACAAACCTCCCGCTTTCACCTTCCCCTAAAGCCTCAGAACATGAAGAAAGCAGTGACAAGGAGGAACATGACAGTTAAGAAAAAAATGACAGTCAAGGAGAAGAAAAAAGTGATGAGGAGGAGTAAAATGAGAGTGAAGAAAGTGAAAATTATGGAGAAGATTCCAAGGAAAGTCAAGAGGAGGTAGATGAAAGTAGTAAATAAGACAGTGACAAAAGCAGTGGGCTAAATGATGAAGAAGGTAACAAAGAAAATAGTGATGAAAAAGGGGAAGAAAATAGTGACCAAGATGAACATGGAAGTCATGAAGACAGTGATGACAGAGAGGAAGATGTAAGTGAAGAAATTGATGAGGAAGAAGACAAAGAAGAAAGTGTTGATGAACAAGAAAGTAGTGACAAAGGCAGTGAAACAAAAAGTGAACAAGAAGGCAAAGGCAGTGAACTAGATGAGGATGAGGAAATCAATGACATCCCAAGGACAGAGGCAGATTTTGATGATAAAAATGATGAAGGTAAAGAAGAAAACAGTGAGCCCAATAGCAGTGATAAAAGGAGTAGTGACAAAGATGAAGATAGCAGTCAAGAAGAGATAGAGTTTGAAGGTAATTACACTGGGAAAAACAGTGAATACAGTGGGCAAATCAGTGTGGGTATTGACACACATAATGAGGTAGAAAATGACAGTCATGGTGAAGAAGAGGATCATGAAAATTCTCATGAACAAAGCAGTGATAATTATGAAACAAATTCTAAGGGAAAATATAGTAGGCATAGCAAAGATGAATAAAAAAATGAAGATTCCTTTGACAGTGACCCCACAGAAAATACAAGCAGTGATAAAGAGGCAGAATTTGAAAGTGAGGAGATTGGGCCAAATCATGAAGAGGAGGACAGTCATGAAGATACAGATGTATAAAACAATGATGAAGACACCTCTAATGTTGCAAATATAGAGGATGACAGTCATGAAAATATTGATAGTGATACTAGAATGAGAGAAAATGAAAATGCCTCTCAAGAAGGAAGTCAAGAGAAAAGTGAGGAAGACACACATACAAAAATCATCAATGAGAAGATAAATAGCCCTAAGGTTGCCAATGATCAAGGTATTCAAATGAAATTTGTTGCAACTTGTACTCTCACTTACAAAAGAGGATCAAGGCAAGTGTTTTCTGCCTCTAAGAGGCAAGGGACCTTGCCATCTACTTCAGCTCAACCATTGGACAAAGGTAAGAAAAAAGTGAAAGAAGAAGAGGAAGACCATGAAAAAGAAAGAGAGTTTGAACTCATTCACATAGACAGTGATGATAAGAATGAAACAAGAATTTAAAACTCCCTCCTTTAAGACAGGAATGCAAAAATCAAGGACTTGGAGATTGAATTAGAAAGAGCAAAGGATGTCATTCACTTCTATCAGATGCAAAACAAGAAAATGAGTGCCCAGCAAGCCATCCATGAAACAAGAACACTCAGGTACCGGAAAGAGGCTGAAATGGCACAGGTGAAGTTGGAAGAATTCATGGGCACTTATGAGGAGAGTGGTGATGAGGAAGGTTAAACTAGAAGGATACCTAGAACTATGGGTCTAAGGAAATCATTGGAAAAGCATAGAGAAGAGGAATCAACCCAAGCGGAAGAAATTTCTCTCCAAGAACTCCTTGCACTAGAAATTGAACATGATAGGTAATCATGGCTTGAGAGGGCTAACATACACCTTGAAGCCAAGCTGGAGAAGGCCAATAGAGACTTGGATCTATAGAGAAGAATGGCTAAGAATTATGCTCAAAGAGACCAATTTGCAAGGTAAGAACTCAAAAGGGCCAAAATTGAGATCCAAGAAATAAAGGAGGAAAAGTACCAAGCTAGACTTGGTATTTTGGCTCCAGCTTCTCTACAGGTCTCCCAGGACCCATGAGGCACTTATCTACCAAATTTGGGAGAAATTGGACAAGTTTTTCTTTTTTGCAAAATTTTGAGGCTAGGAGCATAGCACACCTGGTGCTACGCTCTTTTTCAAGGAATCTTCAGGAGGAAAGGCTTGCATTTTTGGATTCATTATCATGAGAGGAACATGATCACAAAGTTTCAGATCAATTGGAGTTGTTTTGGTCCTCCAAAAGGGTCAAAAACACCCAATTTTTCACCATTCTACCTGCTTTTTAGGACATGTGTTACGCTCCTACCAGTCTTGGAATTTTAAATTTTTGGACAAGTTTCAGAGGTCATATCAGAAAACCAAGGATAGATATGGGAATTATACTTCAGGGTATTTCCAACAAGCCATCATGGAGGCTTATCCGACATCGAGAAGGCCTTCAAAACACTTCTGTAAGAAGACCCATTTTTTTGGTTCCTGTGCTACACTCCTGCCATGCAAATTCAAATTTGACACACAGTGCTATGCTCCTATGGTTGACAAGTCAAAATTTTCATTTGGCAAGTTTTTGAAGGCTTTTCCTAGCCTAAATGCCAATTTAATTGCTAAAAATGGCCATAAAGATATATATTTTAGATATTTTTGTGCCTTGGGCCTTGCAAGTCCTCAAGGACAATAGAGATACTTCTGATTAGCCAATATACTTCTAGATGCTTTATTATGCTTTCCTCCTCCTTGCTTGTTATATAAGGCATGAGGATTCATTTTAATAGTTGGATTTTGACGTGTTTAAGAGCATTACATGGTTTTTGGAAGTTGAAGAACAATTTGGTGTTGTGGAGCTTGTGGATGATTTTCCTTGCTTGATAATGATGAAGGCTTGGTTATAGGATTCCTAAGTTTAGTTAATGGTGATGTATCTCTTATTTTTCAATTTTTTTCTTGTTTATAATATGTCCATGTTTCTATATTGCAATAGCTCAGAAGAGTAGAGGATGAGAAATTTTGTTTGAGGCACCTCATTCCTCCTGTTTGTTATTGTCTTCATGTTTTCCTTTGCTGAGTTAGTTTAAGGAATTATTAGTTGCTCCTTAGGCCCACCTAAGCTTGTCTATTTCATTTTTAGATTAATATTCTAGTCTAAAAACATGATTCATGGTAAGCCCTGCTTGTTTTATGCTATCTAAACTCTGTCTTGAAATCTCTCTTTGATGTATTAATTGATTAGGTTAAGCCAAAGAGGTCTTGTTTCGATCTTGCCCTCTGTATATGCTTATCAGTTTGCCCCAAAGTTCTTTATAGTTTAATGAATGATGTTTAGGTGTTCCCCCTTTGTTTATTCATGCTATTTTTCTCTTATATGTTTTCAAATCTTGAAAGTGGAATAATTGAAGTTAGATAAGTTGCCTTACTCTCTTTGTTCCACTGGATTGTATATCTTGAATGTGTATTTTTTTTAAAGTATTGTCATTGAGTAAATGGTGTGCCCTATCTCATGACTAGTATATTTTTCTTATCAGTATTTAGTATATCTCTGTTCATAGGTATTTGACAAAGGATTCTTCACTGTCCTTTGCCCTACCTTGGTTCCCAAGCTTAATGTCCATTTCACCTCACACATAAACTTTAAAGATCCATTAACTACACTAGATTTTCCCTGTGATGTACCCCGATTCATTATGGAGATATTAATGACTTCATAGACTCCATAGCCCCATTTATTTGATAACCTCTCACTCCACCTATCCTACTTGATCATATTACCCCAACCAAAACAAACAACAAACCTACACTTAACAACTAGCCTAAAATAAAACACTTAAAGTGAACAAGTTCACATCCTTCGCATAATAGAGAGAGCCCTCTTTGAGTCCAGGAAAGCTAGGTCCTAGGACTCCAAAGACTGGTCTGATGTTGCCCTATACATTTGGTCTACCAATCTGCTAAATCACGGGACACTAACAACCTGGTCGACCATGGTTAACCATTGTCACTTGGTCAGTCATGGTCAATCATGGTAAAGTGGTAAAATAAGTTCAAGTGGTCAAGCATGGTTAAGTTTTAAACCCTCACAAATTACAATTAACCATGGTTGAGTGGTTAACCAAGGTTATATGGTCAATCATGTGTGAGTAGTTAAACCTGCCAACTATCATCAACCATTGCCACCCATGGTTATTTGGTTGACCATGGTCAAATGGCGAACTATAGTTAACCATGGTTTGATTTTTGACAACATGGTTTACCAATACTAACCATGCTCTACCAGGATCAAGTGGTGAAACATAGTCAATGATCGTTTGAACTTAAAAAAGCGTTTAACCGTGGTTAAACATGGTCAACTATTGTCCAACATGGTCAGCCATGGGAAAACATAACTGAAAAATTGTCCACGCTTAACCATGATGACTATGGTGGACCATGATTAATTCACTAACAATGGTCAAACTTTGTCAAGTGGTTAACCATAGTCAACCATGGTTTGACCTTAAAAACATGGTTGACTTTTATTCACTGTGTTCAACTATGGTTTACATTAGATAATGATACTTAACCATGGTTGTCTATTGATAAACATGATCAATGAATTATCCATGGTTAACCACCAGACTAGGGTTAGAAATGGTTAACCATATTTATGCATGGATAAACATATTCAACCATAGCTAACTTTAAACAACATGATCAAGTAGTTAACCATGTTTGAATGAACAACCATGGTTAAGAGGTTATCCATGGAAATGTTTTTAATCATGGTCAACCACGATTAATAATGGATAATTGTGGTAAACCACGACCAAATGGTCAACCATGGTCTCCCATGGTTTGACCGTAAACAACATTGTCAACATTTTCAACAATGGGTAGTCGTTATCATCCTCACTCTACCAAAGTCTACAATGTCCAACATGCACAATGCAACCTATTGTCAACCATAATTGATCAACCACAATTAAACATGGTCAATATGGCCCACATGAGAAATTCCATATTTAGAAAAGAAAATTAAATTATCTTGATAAATCTCAATGAATTTACCAATTAAACTTTTAAAGGAATAGTCCATGAATCTTTGAAAAGTTGCACCAAAATATTTTAATCCAAAAGGCATCCTCAAATACTCAAAAGTACACCATGGTGTGGTGAATGTTGTGTTGAGTCAAATTATAGACATATAATTTTCCAATCATAAATTTTCAACCCAAGGTAGGTAAGCTTGTGAGATGCTATCCAAATATATGCAGCCTTATTACTAGAAGTGTTCATAAATTAACTATTCATATACACACCAACTAATGCCTCTTTCCTGCATCAATACTTGGCAGCAATGGCTATGAAGTGGCATATATCATTCCTCTACAACACTTAGGATTGTTGATATTGACCATGAGAAGATAAACATCAAACAACAATCAACAACTCATACTTCTTTCCTGTGCCAATACTTTAGCAACAATGGATATGTAGTGGCTTATAACATCCCTCTGCAACACTTGGGTTTGTTGATATTGATGCAGGAAAAGGTAAAAGATCAACCACATTCAAGAATCCAAATTAAAGAGCATGAATGCAAACATTGATTGTTACACCATTTTTTGGTCATCTAACCTATTATCATTAGATGGACCCAAGTACACCATGTAAGACCAATTTTACCCTAAGTAAAATCGCTTTCACTATGTAAAATAACTTAATAAAACACATTTATTAAGTTGTTTATGGTCTAAACAAGAAACCCCAAGGGGAAATATTAAACAAATTTATATTTGTTTGATTTTCCTCATGGAATAATTAATTAAACAATAATTTAATTATTATTCCTGGTCATATTTAACCCAAAACAAGGAAATTAATTAGATAAATCCTTATTTATCTTCTTATTTTCTAGGAATAATTATTTAAATCTTATTTAAATAATATTCCTTGTTAAATATGACTAAATCATTTATAAATAATTAAATAAATCATCATTTATTTAATTATCATTCAACCACTTCCTTAAAATGATAAATAAATCATTTATTTATTTATTATTTACAAATAAAGGGATTTGACCCAAGTCAAATACCTTTTCCCTCCAACAAATATAATGAAATATTCCATAAAATGTGGATCTAGATTTGGTTAATATTATTTAATCATACACCAAGATCTAGAATGACCCAATATTTTGTTATAAATAGAAGGGTTTTTCCTACCATTCATCACCTTTTGTTGCCTATTAGATCACTCTAGATCTATACTCTTGGTCTGACTTTGAGCCATTATCATTGTCAAATTTTCCATTATTTCACTTTGTGAGCTCCCTTTGAGTTCTATGTTTTTCTGGGTTTTCTACACCAATAAGAGAGAGAAATTCTAGATCTAAAGTGCTCAGGACTTTCAAGAACCCATCCCATTGAGGATAATTGGAAACACCTTTCTTGTTTTCCTCCCAGGTGCCCTTAATACAAAATTATTTCAAAATTATTTTTCTTTCTTGTCTATTGGATGTATGGAGCAAAACCTTATTTTTACTGCTTAATGTCTTTTTATGCATAGATCTGGATTTTTGCAGAATTTTTCCTGATCAAATAACTGCAGATCTGAAGATATTGGCAGCCATATTTGATGTTAGGGCTATAATTTATGCGTAGCTAAAGTGGTCTTTTTTCGTACACTTCGACAAAAGATTCATACTAACATTGATAAAATGAGAAGAACTCATTAACATAAGGAATTAAATCACTTAACCAATTAACAGTTTGTTGCAGGAAATGCAAAACGAAAGCACTAGCTGTGTACAGGAATTATTAATGCATACATGAAATAGAAATAAAGCACACACTATGTTGCGGGAGTTGTGAGTGAGGGGGGTTGTAAGGCCCCAAGACTTCATGAGGTGTGTTCAGGGTAATCAACACGTCCACCGAGTGTTTAAACAATTTTTGGGCGTCGTACGATGATACGAGTGAAACGTTGCACCATAGCGGCACGATTGCAGGTGTGTAGAGGCGAGTGACATGGGCGCGTGTTGTACCAGGAGCGTCGCGCTTAAATGGCAAACAACGTTGGCAAGACGAATTTTATATGTGAAATGTCGTACCATAGATGAAGCATCAAGCCGACAAAAAAGTTGGAGAGGCCAGCGTGTTGGGCATGGCCGACGCTACATGAGTGGGCGAACAGCTGAACGTGGGGGTCGGCTTGGGTCCACTGAGTGACCCACAATGCACTTGGTACGCGTATTAATAGAGAATGTGGATGGTGGATAGAATAATGAACGAATCATTCAACAATCAAGGAAAATGCATTGGAGCATCACGAGCTAACCAACAGCTCGTTGGTGAAGAAACACGGCGACAGTGAAGGAAGACGAGCGTAGGTCGAGTCGGGTTGCTGAAAATGCAGGGCATGCATAATTCCTTTGAAGGGAATCTTCAATGCAGGACGAGTCAATTCAGGAAGCGCACAGTTCAGTTCGGGCGATGGATGTGCAACACATGCAGAACTTCCACAGGGCATCCGCGGTGCATGTCGGGTTAGGCTGGGCATCTGCACAAGCTGAAATTCTACTCAGGAGTCATTTTAGGAGCATTGTAAGTCGAAATTGAGTTCCAAAAGATGTAGTAGGTGCGTATTGATGTCACGGAGCTAACCACATAGTTGTGAAGTGGTTTTGACACACATGGAACTCGTGGGAAGGTTTGAACTCATTTGTAGTGCCGACCCGAGTGACCCGGCAGCACTTGGACAACTTTGTGCAGAAAATTCCCAAGGTGAATTCTAATGTTATAAATGATTGTTGTGGGCTATTTAATGACTTTGAAGCCTTGTAAGCTTGGGAAAAAGGTGAATTTCCTTGCCAAAGAGAAAAGGGGGTCTTTTTCTAGATTGAACTTATATTGTATTTCATATTTATGAAACATATTATCGGGCGGACTCATTATTAACATGGAGTTGCCCCTCCCTTGTATGTATGGGTGTACACTGTGGATATGGTAATTATGTTTATGTTTTTTGGATATTGAAAGAACATTTGATTAACTAATTTAACAAGTGGTTCTAAAGGCATAGTCTACATACTTGAGTATTACAAAAAGAAAAAGTATGGTAATGTCGCACCCCGTCTATACATGGTTGGAAGACCACCGAAGGTATAGGGGTGTGATAGGTGGTATCAGAGCTTGATCCCACATTTTATTGAAGAGGGATTCCAAGGATTTTGTACCGAAGCAGGGACATGGTTGCAGGGTTGCAGGTGGTGTTGAAGCTGGTTTATATTATTGGAGTTTCTGACAAAAGTTGATTTAGGGCTATAGTTGGACAGGGTTTGTACATGGTCTTGACTCGTTCTCAAGCAAGACAAATGGAAGGGAATATGGAAGAACCTCAAGTCATTGAGGAGACCCATGTACTCTCTCAAGATGACTTCTTTGAGAAGGCCAAAGAGAACATGGAGAAACTTGAAAAAGAGTTCATGGACCTTAGAGAAGATCATGAAGACCTTTGGGAAAGGAACATGGCATTGAAAGATGAAGTAGATAAGTGGAAATTTGAGCTTGACACAGTGGAAACATGTTCCATGTACACAAAATGGTAGCTTGGTGAAACTTTGAAGAAACTTGAAGACATGGACCAATCCAAAGATCGAGTTGTGGATGAGATTTCCAAATCTCTTACAAAGGTCATGAAGTTGGAATGCGAAGTGGTCCTATTGAAAAGTGTCATGGGGCAAGGATCGTCTGGGGGATATTCCCACATTAAGGTGAAAGAACTGAATTCATATGATGGCATAAGGAATGTGAAAACTCTTGGAAACTTCTTATAGGATATGTAACAATACTTGGACAAATTATCCATTCCTCATGATGATGCTAAGGTGAATATTGTGGCACAATTCCTTACAGGAGTTGCTAATATGTGGTGGAGAAGGAGACTAGATCAGATGACAGAAGGTGCAGGGTCTAACATCACAACTTGGAAGGAGCTAAAAGAGGCTTTGCAAGTTCACTTTAGTCCACAAGATGAAACCTGGGATGCGAGATATATTATCAAATATATCAAGCAGGAAGGAACTCTCAAAAAAATATCAAAGTGGATTTCAGAGTGCTATCCTAGAGCTACCTGACATGGCTGAGAGGGACAAGATATTCAACTTTACTATTGCGTTGAAACCTTGGGCTCGAGATGAGGTGAGAAGGAAAGCACCCAAGACATTGGAAGAAGCCTTTGCTATGGTGGATAAACTCATTGAAAACTATTATGAGGGGACTGAGAGGGGAAAGAAGAAGCCTTTTGAGAAAAAGTTTGATGCACCAAAGAGGGAAGCTACCAAGTCTAACAATGCAGATGCAAAGTCGAAGAGTAGGAAGCCCTTGAAGTGTTGGATTTGTGCTGAGGAACATACGATGAAGAATTTTCCTTTAAGACTGAAGTTATCAGCCACACTACAAGAATAAAAGAAGAAGGAACCTTTAGTTGGGACCATGCAGGTTATAAGTGCAGCAGCAACTTATGAAGCTATCCCAAGGAGGGATCTCGAAAGGAACAACCTTGAGTTTCTAAACATGAATATTGCGAAGGGCACACTATGTACCATGGTGGAATGTGGTGCTACCCACAACTTCATTAGAGAAGATACTGCCAGGAAAGTTGGATTGGGGTTCAAACCAATCCAAGCTAAGTTGAAAGCAGTGAATTCACCACCAGATTATGTGATTGGAGTTGTAGAAAAGACACCAATTGAGATTGGGAAATGGCATGGGGATGTCGATTTCATGATTGTGAAGATGGATGATTATGAGGATGTGTTAGGCATGGAATTATTCAAATAATTCAAATTTATGGTGGTTCCTCACATGAGGAAGTTGTACATTTATGATGGGAGTAATGACCATCCTATTGGTATCCCAACCATAGGAGGAGGAGATAAAACCCATTGTAAACTGACAACTATGAGTGTGGAAGACACACAATGACATGATGAACTCTAGGGAAGATTAGTCAATATGAAAGATAAACTTCGGGAGAAAGCACATGAAATCATGGAATTTTCCAATAGTCTCTTGGATATAACAAGAAGACTTGAGACAATGGAAGCAAAGGAAAATGAAGTTCCATGGATTCAGGGAGAAATCCGGGAAGCATACATGATGAGGTTAGAAGAGGAGGACCCAGACAGATGTCTGGAGTTGATAAATGAGGAAGGAATGCCTTCGGCCTCCACTTCCTCCACCTTCTAGACTATACATGGAGGATGAGGCTCATTGTCATCTTCTTAGGTGAATGAAGACCTCTAACTTATGAGCAAGATATAGAGCGAGATGGGCACTTGATAGCAAGATGTTTTGGTAGTCATGATGATGGGAGGAACATATGTTCTTGTGAAGGAGATGTTCAGTTGGACTAGCTACCCAACTTGTCACTAACACAACGGGATCCAACACATGATTTCTTGCAGAATTAGAGACATGACCGAGGCATGTACTAGATCAAGGGTGTTCACATATGGATGCTATACATAGATTCATAGTAGAGTTGGAGACATGAACACATTTGGAAGATTTTGGAGTCATCAACACTTTGCGATGATAGTTGCGATGATACCGTGCACATGGATGTGATGATAGTTCATGCAGCGACATTTTTCGACGAAAGTTGCAACGATATCTCACACATGGATTTGTGATGATGGATTGTGCGACAAAGGGAAGATGTGGTCAAGGGATGACAACACTTTGAAGTGGTGGAGGATGTAAGGCCCCAATAATTCATGAGGTGTGTTAAGGGTAATGGGCATGCCCATTGGGTGTTTAGACAATGTTCAGGCACCGTACGATGATACGAGCGAAATGTCACACCGTAGCGGCATGAGCACGGCTGTGTAGCAGCGAACGACACGGGCACGCATTGTAGCAGGCGCGTCACACTTAGCTGATGAATAGAGTTGACAAGGCAAAGTTTATATGTGAAACTTCACACCATAGCTGAAGCATTAAGCGAACGAATGAGTTGGGTCGGCTGACGTGTTGGGCGCGGATGACGCTACATGAGCGGGTGAACAATTAAACATCGGGGTCGGCTCGGGTCGACCGAGTTACCCACAACGAACTTGGTGGCATATTAATAGAGTGTGTGGATGGTGGAGATAAGAATCAATGAATCATTCAATGATCAAGGCAAATGCATTGGAGCACCACCAGCTAATTAACAACTCATTGGTGAAGAAACATGGTGACGGTGAAGGAAGATGAGCATAGGTCGAGTCGGGTTTCTGAACGTGCAGGGCGTGTGTAATTTCTCCGCAAGGTTTCCACACCATAGGGCGGGTCGAGTCGGGCAACATACAAGTTAGGTCAGGCGATGGATGTGCAGGATGTGTGGAACTTTCGCTGGGCGTCCGCAGTGCAGGTTGGGTCGGGCAGGGCATCTGCACGAGCTGAACTTCAGTTCAGGAGTCATTACAGGAGCATCGTAAGTCAGAATTGAGTGTCGAAAGTTGAAGTAGGTGCATATTGAATGGAAAGAGATAACCACATAGCTGGGAAACAATTTTGACACACATGCAACTCGTGAGGCGGTCTGAACTCATTTGCAGTGCCGACCCGAGTGACTCGACAACACTTGGGCAGCTTTGTACAGAAAATTCCCAAGGTGAATTGTAATGTTATAAATGATTGTTGTGGTCTAGTTAATGATTTTAAAGCCTTGTAAGCTTGGGAAAAAGGTGACTTGCCTTGCCAAAGAGCAAAGGGGGTGTTTTGCTATATTGGACTTATATTGTATTCCATATTTATGAAACATATTATCCGGCAGACTCAGTATTAACAGGGAGTTTCCCCTCCCTTGTATGTATGGGCATACACTGTGGATATGGTAATGGTTTTTTTGTTTCCGCATATTGAAATAACATTTTATTAACTAATTTTACAAGTGTTTCTAAAGGCGTAGTCTACATACTTGAGTATTACGAAAAGAAAAAGTACGGTAGTGCTTCACACTTCTTATACATGTTTGGAAGACCTAGAAGGTATACGGGCGATACAGGGGCCCTCCCTCACTCAAAACTCCTTCAAAAGTTGAAGAAGCTACTCAGAAAGGTAAACAGAACATAGAATATTTTATTAATCTAGAAATTACAGTCAAGTACAGTCTGATATCTTGCTATCAACAACAATCCCAACCCAACCCCTTTTACAATATGAAATACATCTCATTTTATACAATATCTAAAGCCCATATTTGGCTCAAATGACTAATCTAAGCTATCAACCAACAATACAGTTCTAGACTATCGAATTTATCTTTTGTTGAGTCTAATCCATGACTAAAAGCATGGATTAGACGATTTTTGTTACATCGCTGAAGCTGCAGGAAATCTGGAATGGCTGCAGGAAATGTAGTTATGAGAAGAAATATGTAAGTTCGGGTTGTTTCAAAAGGAGGCTCGAAGTAGCCAATAGGATAGCCTTCATGTGAAACGAATTCACCACAAAACCCATGTCCTTGTTGGATCTAGAAATAAATAGAACATAGTCAACTGTTGATGTCGCTACAGGAAATTAGGGCTTCTGCAGGAAATCTGGAACTGCTGTAGGAAATCTGAATCTTTGACAGGAAATCCAGAATGGCTGCAAGAAATCTGGAACGGTTCTAGGAAATCCGCTACAAGATTCCTGCAGTTTCTGTAGGAAATACAGAGCTGTTTTGAATCAAAGAAAATCTGCACATGATTTCTAGATCAGTTGGAGTGGTAATTTAATAAAGATAAAGCTAGATACAAGAACACTTCAATTTTAACGCAAAATGACACTTATTATGTTAATTTGACATAACTTAAGCTTATAGCACCCTTTTAGCCAAACCTAAAAAATATATCCGAACTAAGCATAATTAAGGGTGGAAGGAGTTCAAAAATAAGGGAGGTAAGGCCTGGGAAAGGTGTCAAAAAGTAGGCAAAATTGGGACTTAAAATATCCCCCACACCAAAATTCTTGCATGTCCTCATGCAAGGAAATCAATTGTTGTATTGTCGCTCCCTTGCAAAAACAAAAATATTTATGGACATTTGTAATAATGTTCCTACAATTATTTGTGGCCAACATTTCCTTCACTAGATAGAGCTTGTTCCAAAAACAAATTATTTGCTGGATTCTTTATTTGTTTAAATTGATATCACAAAAATATAGCTGAAAGGCTACCATGGGAATACTAAATTGCAAGGATGGTGTTATTTACTTGAATAAAATAGCCAACTTGTTAAAATTTCCATAAACATTTCTCAGGCATCCTCGATCAAAATTTTTACTTTAATATCCTCATTGTAAATATGAGTGGCATGATTTGAAATCCATGGTGTTTAAAAGTAGTCATAAAAATACTTTCCCATCGTTACCATCTTACCATTATCCACATATAGTTGAAGCTCCTCTTTTCTAGGCAAGGTGAGGTACCTGCACTAAGGGTCCCACATCCATAAAAACAAATTGTTCCAAAAAGATAGAACTCCAAGGCATAACACCGAAAGGAACTTTAAAGCCATTCTCAAAGAGATATGATAATGAAATCAGGAAGACAAAAATAGCCAATTAAATCATAGTGTAAATTTAAATTTAATACCACAGGCATGGCCCTGCTGCCAGCAGGCCTTAATAGCCTCGATAGGGATGCCTTTTAACCCACGAAATGCCTGTGTCCCAACTGTTAGATATAGATTCAGAGTTGTTTCAAAGAATTTAAATTTATTTTGAAATTAGTTGAAGGCCACTATCCCGTCTTGATAACCAGTTAATGACAATTCCATTCACAAGAACTAACAAGAAAGAACAAGTCAGCTCGTGATGAAACCTCTTGTCTTCCAGATTTTCATCTGAAAACCATTACCTTGGCTTGATGACCAGTGCAGTAATGTCATTCTCGTTAGGACCCATGACCATGGTAGGTCGGCTCGTAATGAGACCTCCTATCCATAAATTAATATATCTTAAAAAACTATGATTATAATCAACCTTAAATAGGTTAATTTAATAGTTGGAGAGGCGATTATGCTCCGTAAGAGTACAAAATGGCGTGAAAATTTTTTAATTGCTAATATTTATTAGTTTTTACTTCCATCCTAAAGACTCATTTTAAATAAAACCTCTTATATAATGACTAAAAATTCCTCAAATTGGTCATGTGAGGGTTCTTGTGAAAACCTAGTTATAGTTTTGTAGGCGTCGTCCACCATAGGAATATTCTCATCAATACCTTCCAAAAGGGTCTTAAAAATTTTTGGATGATAGTTATTGGTCAATAATCAAAGTCACTTTATAAAATATGAGGCATTAATATTAAATTTCTTCTAACAAGTCTTACCATGAGAGTGCATAATAATAGAAATTTTACAAGTTGTACTTTAGGGAGTCACAATTTGAAGAGTGTTGTTATACAATTTTATTTCAGATGGAATCTTTATTCATTACCCTACCTTGTTTTAAAGAGAGGAAGATCCCTTTTAAGTGTAGGAATACTTCCAATGTAGTCATGTGCATAAAAAAATACTAAACATACTCATAATCAAGTTTAAAATTTAAACTTTAATGCATATCAGAGTATGAGAAACTGACTTATTTACTTGATATGGTACCAAGAGTTTCTGAATGATAGAATGGGGTGTGATAATAATTATTTCAAACCAAGATTCAATAGGACCCACATATTGATGATTCTCCAATGCATACAAATATTCAACAACTTGATGTTTTCTCTCTTCAGATTGACAAGGATGGTTAAGGGAAATTCTAGGATTTTCTTCTTGGTGAGCTTCAACAATGATTTTCAAACAATTTCAAATCATAGATTTCTATTTTAATGATTGATGGATTAAAGTTTCTTCCCGAGGTAAATGTTGTGTGGTAATAGGGGAAGTTTCTAAATTCACTCCTCTCCCTCTCCAAAAGATATGGAATTACATTCAGTAGGGGAGTGAGTAGGAATAATAGGTTTTTTAAATTGATATGCAACTTGATGATTAGGATTAGGATTTGGTTGCACAAATTATTGGGACCATAGAGAAGGATAACATGGTGGTGAATTAGATATGAATTTCGTTTTTTGTGGCTCAGGTAATGGATTTTGCATGGGGAATTTTTCTAGAGAATAGGCTCCAAACCATCCTTGAGATTGTGGGAATATATGGCTTGAGGGAGAGGTCCAATGTAGCCATAAGGTGGGGTATTGAATTAGAGGAGGATTATAAGTTTGCCATGAAACTGTAGGGTTGTGGATGTGTTGAGGAACTTGTTGGGGATAATAAATACTATTCCAAGTATCAAATTATGACGATTTTTGAGTTATACTTGGCAGTCGATTTATTTCCTTACTTGATTCCTTAAGCACATGTTGAAGCCCCAATAGTGATGGCAAAAAATTTGCTGAATGATCCTCCTTGCACTGCTTCTATTCTTCCTCTAAATCATCCAATTGTGAATTTAGACAAGATTTTGTAGCTCCTATTTTTGTAGTAGATTTCAAAAATTCAGAAGAAGGTTCTCGAGAATTCTTACCAAGATTGGAGATTCCCCTTGAATAGTTAATGCATAATTCAAAAACATCATCGTATGGTATGTGAAAAACATCACCTGCTCCTATAAGAATTAAAGATTCTAAAGATTCATTTTTTATTCCTTTGAGTAGGAGTGTTTTTAAGGTGTCTTTTTCCAAATTATGTTTTTGTTTTGATTTGTGAAGGTTGTATCGAAATCGCTCAACATAGGCCTCCAAAATTTCATTTTCCCCTTGTGCTATTCCAAGAATATCTTCATCGGCCTGGAAGTAGTCTTGGTATTTCTTCAAGAATACATTCTTTATGTCTTCCCATGTTTGAATGTGGTTCCCTCCAAGGCTCATGAAACATAGGAAAACTGCTTCTTTTAGAGTAAGAGGAAACACTTGGAACCTTTGAGAATTAACACAATAATCATATCCTCTACAAAGTACTTCAAACTAAAATAAGAATGTATCTGAATCTTCCTTTTCCAAACCATGAAATTTTGGTAGTGCAGATGGGGGAATACTATGCATTTGTGCCACTCCTAGATCTTTGATATGGAATTCAAAAGTAAATTTTTTTTCCATTTCTTACCAAATGAAAAGAGGTTCTCCATGTACTACTTTGAGACTCCTTCGTCGAAATTTATTGCCAATTGATTAGTGAAATAGGTACATTGTATGATTGATATTAGCCTCAAAAATCCTCATTGAAAAATTCCTTGAAATACCATTTCTCTATTTTGAACAAGCTTGTTGATTTGTCTTGTTAGCACATGGTTGACTAGATGGGGGGTTCTTACAGCACCCAAGAAATTAAAAACTTAAAAAGAAACAAATTTAAAAACTCTACTTACCAAACAATTAGGACATGCCTTTGGAAAATTTCTGACCTCTGTGGGTGCGTTGGATTTTCCCTTCGTCTTATCACTTCGACTCCCCGAGTCCTACAAAAAAAAATCAAAAAAATCAAAAGCACTTTCAGTAACATCCCTTAGCACCTCACCGAAAATGGTGCCAAATTGTTGAGTCAAATTATAGACATATAATTTGCCAATCATAAATTGTCAACCCAAGGTAGGTAAGCTTGTGAGATGCTATGCAAAATATATGTAGGCTTATTATTGGAAATTTTCATAAAATAAATATTCATATACACACCAAATAATACCTCTTTCCTACATCAATACTTGGCAGCAATGGCTATGGAGTGGCATATATAATCCCTCTACAACACTCAGGATTTCTGATATTGACCATGAAAATATAAATATCAAACAACAATAAACAACTCATTCTTATTTCCTGTACCAATACTTTGGTAGCAATGTCTATGGAGTGGCTTATAACATCCCTCTGCAGCACTTGGGTTTGCTGACATTGATGCAGGAAAAGGAAAAATATCAACCACAATCAAGAATCCAAATTAAAGAGCATGAATACAAACATTGATCAAATGAAAATAAATCATTAACATAAAGAATTAAATCACCTAACCAATTAACAGTATGTTGCAGGAAATGTAGAAAGAAAGCACTAGCTATGTATAGGAATTATTAATGCAAGCCCAAAACAGAAATAAAATACACAATATGTTGCATGAGTTGTGAGATAAGGGGGGCCTCCCTCACTCACAACTCCTTCAAAAGTCGAAGAAGCTACTGAGAAAGGTAAAAAGAACATAGACTATATTATTAATCTGGAAATTACAGTCAAGTACAGTTTGATATCTTTCTATCAACAACAATCCCAACCCAACCCCTTTTACAATATGAAATACATCTCCTTTTATACAATCTCTAAAGCCTATATTTGGCTCGAATGACTAATCTAAGCTATCATCTAACAATGAAGTTCTAACTATCGAATTTAGCTTCTGTTGAGTCTAATCCATGACTGAAAGCATGGATTACATGATTGATGTTACATCGTTGAAGCTACAGGAAATCCAGAATGACTGTAGGAAATGTAGTTATGATAATAAATCTGTAATTTTGGGTTGTTTCAAAAGGAGGCTCGAAGCTTCCAATAGGGTAGCCTTAATGTGCAATGAATTCCCCAAAAAACCCATGTCCTTGCTGGATCTGGAAATAAATAGAACATAGTCAACTGTTGATGTCGCTGCAAGAAATCAAGGCTTCTGCGGGAAATATGGAACTGCTGCAAGAAATCTGAATTTGTGGTAGGAAATCCAGAATGACTACAAGAAATCTGAAATGGCTATAGGAAATCTGCTAAAGGATTCCTGTACTGTCTGCAGGAATACGGAGCTGTTTTGAATCAAAGCAAATATACACATGAGTTCTAGATCAGTTGGAGTGGTAATTTAATAAAGATAAAGCTAGATATAAGAATAATTCAAGTTTAAGGGAAAATGACACTTATTATGTTAATTTGACATGCCTTAAGATTATAGCACATTTTTAGCCAAAACTAAATAATATATTCGAACTAAGCATAATTAGGGGTGGAAGGAGTTCAAAAATAGGGGAGGTAAGGCCTGGGAAAGGTGTCAAAAAATAGGCAAATTTGAGACTCAACATGTTGTCTTATGCTTGTCTTCCCTCTTCACCATGACTTGGTTATATCCTGAAAACCCATCTAATAAAGACATCATTCCAAATCCTATTACCCTTTGCAATAATTTTTCCATATTAAGTAAAGGGTAACTATCCTTTTTACAGGCTATATTAAGATTTCGAAAATATACACATAGCCTGATTGATCCAATCTTCTTTCTTACAATAAGCAAGTTTGAGAACCATGTGGAATGCCTAGTGTGAGCTATAATTCCATCTTGAAGCATCTTTTGCAACTCCTTTTGCACCAAGGGGGATATATTAGGATTTATTTTCCTAAGTTTTCTCCTACAGGGTTTTCCATTTTCATCTTTAAGAGGGATAGTATGTAACATAACATCCTCTCTATAACCTTTTAACTCCTCAAATGAAAATGCCAAAATATCCCTATACTCTTGAAGTGAATTTATTAATTTTCCCTTTCCTCCTTAGTGGTACCCTTCCCTATTTTGATAATCTTTGGATCACAAGGGGTACCAAAGTTTTCTTCAATAAATTCCCTTGGGTAAATTTTCTTATCCTCTTTTCTCTTTACAACATCATGTATATCAAACATCTGCTCCATGGCTACATGATCCCTATGAGTGGGATTTTCCATAACATTACACTCCTCATAATCACAACCTTCTTCCTTGTAGCCAACACTGAAACCCAAAATTCCTCCATATTATTAAAAAAACAAATCACTTGGCTTTCATCATTAAATTTTTTCCAATGCTCAACATTATCACGAACTAATGGTCTAAAGATAACTTCTATCTTGATCTTATCATCCATCAATTTCTCTCCAAGATGTAAGGTAGACGCAGCAACAACCAACTCATCTGACTGTTTATTTCCTTCTATTGGAATTGCTTAAAGATCTAATGCATCAGAATATTCCATGTTATCCAAAACAAAATTATGATACTTCTTTAATCTATCATTCTTGCATGCGAATTGATTCTTTGTTTGAAGAGTGACTAGATCAGATACCCCCTTGATACTAAGAATCTTAATTTTCATGTCCTTTGGCAACTCTAGACCTAAAAATAAAGCTTCATACTCTGCTACATTGTTAGTTGCATCAAATTCCAATCATATTGAAAACTTGAATATATGACCAAGGGGGGAGGTAAGGACAATTTCAGCACCCTTACCAAACCTTGAATGGGCACCATAAAAATTCATATGCCACACCCAATATTTCTTACTTCCCACCTCCTTCTCCAAAGGAGCAATAGATTAACCAAGATAGAATAATTTCCTAGGTCATCGGATTCATACATGATTTCATTATGAGGCTCCTTCAGATTTTCCATGTGAAAATTTCTCTCCAACTCCCTATCCAACCTAACCATGATGTCTTCACTATTAGGGGTGGTATAATAACTTAAATCCATTTGAAAACTACCCCCTATATTATCTCCCCACTTTCTAGACAATAACATCCCCCATACATCAGGAACGTCAATCACCACAATATCCATGGTGATCATAATATCATGATGAACTTCTAAGAGGACTTGAAGGTCCTTTATCAAAAAAAAAAACTTCAATTATTTTTTAGTCCATAGCACAAATGTTGTGTTAAGGTCTACAAATATTCATTTTTAACTGATTCTTGACTTTCTTAGTCATGAAACATGATGATGCCCAAGAATCAAATATACAATTGTGTAAAAGTGTTCCATTGACCAACATACTGATGAAAAAACATTGACAGTCTATGTTATCTCAACACATATCAGTACTTTTCAAAGTGATATGGGCATCCTCATATCTATCTTTAGAAAAATTTGACATTTCTTTTCTGTTAGGAGAATTAATGGCTTTCAACTACTTATATCTTTGGGAGGGAATCCTCATAATTTCAGTCACAGGTACCAAAATATTTGCATTATTTATCCATCCTCCCAAATCAATATTTAACTTATATGTAGGTGGAGTGAAATTATTATGGGAATTTTGATTTCTTCTGTTACTTCTTTTCCCTTTTTATGTTTGGATATCTCTAAAATATAATTCAATTAAGGCTTCTCTCCATCAAACTCAGTGATCCTATCCAAATCTTCAAACTTAATCACACTATGGGAGGATGGTGATTTCTTACTTATATTTTGTCTATTCTCCATAACTCCCACCCAATTCTCCAAGGACAAATGGTGCCCATTTCCAACTATGTTTATTTTCTCACTTCTTCTAGTCGTTTATCAATATAATATCCTTCTTTCATAAGGACAAGTGAGTTCATCATGTAGTTCATCACATGGTCTACAATAAGGCATTGAATCATCAACCAGGTTAGTACACTCAAATGGATTTGGTGGCCTATGCTCATTAGGAGTTTTGACAATAGTAGGCATGATTTTAACCAATTCATTGAATCTCTTGTTAAAATCCTCCACTACAAGGAAAAGACCCTCTAGAAAAGGTTATAAAGGAGGTTTTTAGTGTTATAAAAATGGCCAAAATTGTCAAAAAAAATTTCTACAACATCTGTTTATGGTTACAGAGGTTTTCGCGGAGCTTTTAACAGAAATTAAATACAACTAAAAAAATTGGGCGGCCAAAGGTTATTACGAATGCTTTTTTCATCAGTGCGCTACTAAGGTTTCAACGCTCTGGTGCATGTCGTACAAATGCACCGGTGCGTAGTCTAACATAAAAGCACTGGTGCAGAGTATTGCACAAATTCTCCGAGATTTTTAATTGGTTTTGGTATTTGTGCGCTGCCCATAGGTCGTAGAAACACGCCGGTGCGCTACAAAATACAAACGCACCGGTGTACAGTAACTGACATGCACCGTTGTTCATTTTGTATTTTTTAGAAACATTGACCTGTGATAGTGCAATTATTGTGATTTTTCTCAATTCATTATTCATCAAAAGTCAACACATCTTATAACAATATTCATATTAATTAAATTTTTATTAATGAATTTGAATGTGATGTTTGGATTAATTTGTTATATCATATCATAATTATTGTGATTTTTTAAAATTCATTATTCATCAAAAGTCGACACTTATATATCTTATAATAATATTCATATGACTTAAATTTTTATTAGTGCATTTGAGAATGACAATGGAGAATGCAATAGAATAGATTAAAACATATTTTATTATATATATATATATATATATATATATATATATATATATATATATATATATATATATATATATATATATATATATATATATATATATATATATATATATATGAATAAGGCAGTCTTTGTCATAAAAAATGGGGCAGTTATTGGTATCCCCTTATCTTTAAATTGGGACACTATGTCCATTACATTAAGTAAAATGTCTAATTTCACAGACAAATATTTCAAAAAATACAACGCCTTGCTTTAATATCCAAACATAGTGATCATCATTCTTCGGTTTAAATATTGTCACTGCTAGAGCTACTTCCATGACTTGGGTTATTTTCAGAAATGTTTTGTTCACAGTGTTGATTGTTTTCTTATTCTTCACCTTCCATCTACAAACATACAAATAAACTGTAATGAGTGTATGTACATTGGTGAGAATAATGAAAATTGAAATATTAAACAATATACCTCAATGTAAATAGAAAATAAAAATGACGTACCATAGTAACAATTGACTCATAAACTATACGCATTCTTTCAAAACCATGTACCATACCATCTTTCAAAATTTCATCTGTTGGCACACTTCCATACCTTGTTTCCTGCAAGTTTTATACCCCATAACAAATCATATATTTAATATAAAAGATTTTTTTGTTCTATTAATTATAGACGGAGCTAAGTAAAACAAAATTGATAGATGCTTACAAATTCCACAATTAATTTCTGATATGCCAATATGTACTCACAACCCATATTTAACCCAATTTAAATCAATTTGTCTGATGGTTCCTCTTTGTATGTTAGCACCTATTTGAAGACATTCAATGATGATTTTTGTAAAACAAATAAAAAAATAAAAAAATGAAATCTAGTTAAGTTGTTCTAAGGAAGTAACAATTAGTCATAAACTTAGATATCAACCCTTTTCTTCCTTGTCGTCTTGTTTTGTGTGCTGAATGGGTTCCATTTTATTTTATTTTCTATCAGAAAATACTTGAAAATTAGTATTTAATGCTAAATTATTTATTTATTGTACTTAATGATCGAAAAATTCAATGATTACATATTACATTTGAAGCACGTTGTTGTTGAGATGGCTCCTCCTGCGATGCAATTTTGTCCATTTCTTTGACCATCTCCTTGTACACCTTTTTGAACATTCCTACTGGAATATTTCCGATATCATCTCGTTCATCTTTTGAGATTTTCATAATCTTCCTAAAAATGTAACATGACAATAAACTATTTAATTTTTATATTGATATATGAAAAGTAAATATAACAAAAGTGATATTTATAAATAATTCTAGACAAACATTTAAAACAATATTACTTTTTCATTCCTTTTTTTTTTCGTAGTGCAATTTTTTAATTAAAAGTATGACATGTCTCATTGACCAATTCTATGGAAACTCTTCTTGTAGTTTAAATAAAATTTGGTTTTTGGAATCATTGGATTGATTTTTGCATTGTAAGTGGAAAGAACGTCTATACATTCGTTCCACTAGATGCCTCAAAATTTTGTAAAAGAGTTTCCCCCTTTTGTTAATCTCCAACACCACTCCAGATGAGCTAAGGAGCAATTCATTTTCATTTGTATGTTCTATTTTTTTTCTTTTCTTAGAACAACATTCATTTTCTGAGTTGTTGGTACCTGTAGAACATTAAACAGATGTGAATTAATAAACTGTTTGACACATGTTATCTAGTAATTTTAAGTATATTACTAATGAAAATTAAAAAAAGAAACTCATATTGAATCGATAGTATTTTTTCATTCACCTGATTCATCCTTTTGCCATTTTTCCATCAAGATTTTATGCTTCTGGTCCTAGATCAGAAGTAATCTTATCGAGCTTCATCATTTTTTGGCTCTACATGATACACAGTAAACAATACATATTAGTTAAACTTACATATAGTTCAAAAATAACATTTTTTGTACAGAATTTACAAAGAACTTGACTTTTTTTCTTTTCTTAATGTGTTATCAATATTTTTGTTACTTAATCTCTTGTCAGTCATTTATTTATCAATCTTAAACCTGTACCGTATTATTCATTAATATATTTATAAATAAATTGTCAACTTTTCAGGTAAAAAAGAAATCTCAAGAAACTGACATGCCTTTCATGCTGTACGCACTGACATCAGTGTGCAGGGGTCTTATAAACACACCGCACAAACAGTATAATAGACCATACGGTGCTCTATGTTAATGAGAATAAGTGCGTTATATGTTAACCACCACACCGATTAACACAAAAAATAATAAAAATCATCCACTATTATTTTTTGTAGAATAAACGCCCTGTGAAAACAAGGGACCATCATACGGTGCTCTCTGTCAACTAGGAGACTTGGTTCGGTGTGTTATATGTTACATGGTGCATCGATTAACACAATAAAATAATTTTTTGTGAAACAACACATTCATGGTGTGCCATAATGAAATCACACGTTATCGGTGCGGCCCTCGTAACCTAGCGCATCAATGCTCTATTTTAGATATGGTGCACTAATTAAAAAAAAAATGTTTTTAAATCTTTTATTACACAATAGTTGCACGGTGCATTGGGATAATACAACGCACCAGTGCTCTAGGTTACAGAGGGTGCACCGATAAAAAAAAAATCATTTTTTTTCAAAAATTCACACAAGGGCCGACATGGATTGGGATCCGAATATGCAAGTCGTCCCGTGGGTTGGATGTCAATATAAAATGAAAAGCCCTAATCTTGAAATCACAAAAACATGGAGAAGAAAGGGCAGAAACAAAAAAATGAAGGGTTTAGGGTAAAAATGGAATTTTTGTTTGTTTGTTTTTGAAAATGAAAAACAAATTGAATTTTTTTTCTTACTTCATAAAAAAACTACAGAAAAAAGTAAAAAAAATAATTAAATTGAATCATGAGATCGTTTGAAATTCTATGCTACAGGGTTTGAATCACTAGAGATTTGGATTCTGATTGTCTGAATACTTCTGTTTGAATGTATTTCGCTGCTCCACAGTGCTCTCGTGCTCTCTTGCTCCAGGTATGTCTCCTGCAAATATTTGGATAATTTTTTTTGCAAAATTAGTGAAATAATGAAAATTTTTTAGTATTTAAAGAATTATTTTATGAAATTAGATTTTCAAAAATATTTTGTTGCCCATTTTTCAATTTACCGCTTTTTTTTTCACTTAAAGAAAATATATTTGCGCTTTTTTTATTTGTGGTTATTCGTCACTAGTGCATCACTTAATAGAACCACACCAATGGGTCCATTGATAACATAGCACCGGTGCGCAGTAACGAAAATGCATCGGTGCATTTATCTTTATATTAGCATTGATTTGCGATTAAGGTACTGAAATTACTTATAGGTGTGTACACCAAAATTAGACATTGTGGAAATGTACATTTTGCTGTTAAAATATTTGGGCCATTACTTTTCAAAATTACACATCTTCTTCTTTCATAAAAAGAAACTTGAACCTTTCCATAACCTGTAACAAGAAAAGGTGCCCCATGATATGCTTGCTGACCCATGATCTGCTTGCTCATTTGAAAGTTTCTCCTTTATCTTGGCATCCAATTTCCTCTTTTCTCCTTTGTGCTTTCTATCCTCTTTGGTATCATCCTATGTAAAATTATTTTGTTTGGTACTCTTATCTTTCCTTCCCTCACTGTCATGCTCTCGCTCTCGTCGCTTGCAAGACCTTCCATCCATTTCTTCATCATAAGGATTCATATCATTTATCCCACGACAACTCCTACCCCTATTAATAGCCTCAATTGACCTTTCATTACTATCCATATAGAAATGAGAATCTTTCGCTTCATGGGACCTACCAGCCTTATCAACAACTTTAGTTGATCTTTCTCTATTATCATTAAGGGAATGAGAATCATTCCCTTCATGGTGCCCCTTAGCTTTATCTACTACCTCGATTGATATTTCTCTACTGTCCAATATTTTCCTGCCATCCTTTGTAAGAATGAGAATCGTTACCTTCATGTGATCTCTTAGCCCGTTCAAGAGACTAAATTGATCTCTCTCGGACATCCCTTATCGAATAGGACTCCTTGCTTTCGAAGGACAGTTTCACCTTGCTATTCACCAGAGCATCGACAGGTATTTATCTTCCATTAAACATTCTCTCCCTTTCTCCATCATGGAACCTCTTAAACCTATCGCCGGCCTCAACCGAGTGCTCTCTACCATGATCAAGAAAATACTTACCCTAGTGACTAGGCCTCTTAACCCTATCACCGATCTCAACCAAGCTTTCTCGACTACCCTTCTCATGTTTTTCATAAATATTTTCTCCTTTATTACTCTGTCGAGATCTGTAGCCATCTGCATCCCTATAAGCATCATATTTAATCCTCATGTCATATTTCTACTTTATATGACTATCATCATGTTTGTCCCTTCTACTTCTTCTACCACTTCCATGGCTCACTCTATCCTTCAGATTTTCATCCTTTGTAGAATTCATGTGCTCCCTATGTCCCTCTCTCGATCTGCTATCTTCCTTGTTAAAATAATTTTCAGCATCATCTCTCTCTTCGTAATATTTATGATGATCATGGGAATCAGAGGGCCTCCTAAACCTATCAGCGAATCCATCTCTCAAAATTCCCCCCTTCTCATGGGACCTAAGCCTAAATCTATCATCCCGATTTTCTTTGTCTGTCTTTCTATTTTAATCATTCATTTTCTCTGCTACAAACTTCTCAGCCGAAATTCAAACTCTCGTATTTTCAAACCCTCATCTCCTCAAAAAAATTCTTGCCCGTGATTAGAACCCCCCGCTGCTCCAATAGTGCACCTTACAGAATAAATTTTCCTTCTTAGAAAGGATATTTCAATGACATACCTGGTTCGCGCGAGGCTATATTTAACCTTTTTCCGGTGCATGAGGTTTTATCGGTGCACCGATGCGGTTTCATAAGACCAACAATTTATGCTTTGGCGCCGTGTTTTATGACACACCGGTGCAGAAGAGTTGTAAAGCACCAATGTGCTACAATACTAAGACACACCAGGAAGGTGTGTATAGAGCACATAGTTTCCGTTGTGCCAATGTTTTGTGCACACCTATGCTTTCTCTTGTTTAATGCACCAGTGCGGTTTATGATGATAAGCGCACCGGATGAAAAACATCCGCAAAATCCTCTTCCCGCTAACCTCCTCTAGAAACCTCCGCTAGAAACGGATATATAGGGAATTTTTATAAAAGGGGTTCCTCAAAAAAATCCCTTAGAGAGTCTTTTCCCTGTAGTGCTCCATGGTTTCATTCTCATTCTTCTTCATGCTACTAATGGCACTGATCATATGAATATTCTATCTGATCTCTCCAAGCTTTCCCAGGAAAGCATTAACAATTTCTTGTAAAGAATCATGTGAGTTAGTAGGTTGCTCAGCGAACCAATCAAGAGCATCCTCTTCTAAAGAGAGAACAAAAAGCCTCACCTTTATATCCTTATAGTGAGCAACGTTACACCACTTAAAGGTGCAAAAATTAAAATTCTTCATATGTGATGCAGCGCTAATGGCATTGCTGCCTTGAACAGAAGGAAACCTTTGAATATCCTTGCCAAGGATATTATGAGGATATCCATTTATGATAGTAAAATCACAAGGAGAAAAATTATCATTCATTTTTCAAGGCTCAACTTGTTCTTGAAAAAGGAATGAATGTCAAAAATAACTTCCTGCCCAAGACTAGCAAGATCTCTACTATGAGAAAGTCTATTTAACATCTCTCTAAAAACCCTTTCAGGATTAGGAGAGGGGCTAACTAGAACACTTGAATTTATCCAAGTAGATACTCTTTCAAAATTAGGATTCGGTGGAGATTCGACTTGAGCAAGAATTTAAATCTAAAGTTAAAATATGCCAAAATCAAAAGTTAGTCGGTTTCCCAAGTGCAAGAAGACTTGTCCCCGACAAAGATGCCAAAAATGTCATCTTTATTGTAGCCTAAACCTACCTAAAAGTCAGTGAGAAAATACTTTAACCTCACAAGGTGTGGTTGGCAGCAAGGAACTAAGAGAAGGGGTTGTCACACTAATCCCGACTCTCTCTGCTTAATCTCTCTCCTAGGTTATCTAAGGGGGGTGGTCCCTAAAATGAGAAACTAAGTTAAAATATGTGAGTTTCCAGGGGAATGTTAGAGTGAAATTGGATTAATTTTAAAGATTTATGAGAATATATGAGTAACTTGAAATAAAAATGAAAATGATAAGACCATACAACCAGTGCCTTATAAATAACTTGCTCAAAATTAAAAAGTCACTACAAGAAAAAAGGACATTGGTGAGGGTCATGCTTGTGATGGACCTTTCAGGTCCGTCACCAATGTCACATATGGTGACGGTCCTTAAAAAACCGTCACTGTAAGTGTATATAGTGATGGTCCTTTAAGGTTCGTCACTAAAGACATTTTCAATGACACTTTTGGTGAGGGTCGTTAAAGGCCCATCACTAATTCTCTCTTTGGTGACACTTACAGTGATGAAATTTTAATAACCCTCACCAATGCTCTTTTTGTTACTTTTGGTGACGGTCAAAAAATGTTTGTCACCATTGATCATTCCAATGATGCTATATGCCTGTTAATATTTTTTTTTTTCAAAAGATAACGATTTAAGGCCATTATTGTGGAGTATTTTTTATAATATGTCCAAGGCCATAGTGGTTAGAATCAATCAATTTTTTAAGAAGGAATTAGTGTGTATCATTTCCCTCAAGTAATGACTAGTCGAATAGAGTTTTCCTATGAGTCAACACATGATTCCTATCTATTAAGTTTATTATCTAGAAAATTCCCTTTAGATAAAGTTCCACTACTGTGTGTAGGAAATATATTATTTAATACATAATCAAGCTATGACAATTCTATTAATGAGAAAGACCTAACACTCCTCAACAATCTGGGCACACCTTAAATTAATGCTTTGTCACACACTAACATTTCTTAGCACCTCGCATGTCTTGGAACATCTTTGTACCTAGAACATCTTGCCATGACATTGACGCCCAAGCACATGGTGGCATGCGCTAGCACAACATGGAACTCTCCTATCATGTGTTGTCATGCATGTAGTCCCTAGCAATATGCCCTGGAACACCTTGGTTGAATGCATTGACATACATTAGCACTTTGCACAGAGTGCCACTTGGCATGTATTGGTACCTATTATTAGTGTGACTAGCATGCCCCTTTTGAAAAAGATAAAGTCCTGACTTATTAACCCTCTTATGTGTTCATTTCCTTGCATTTTAGCTTGGTTCTTCCTTTTGTTGCCTTTACACTTCTTGACACATATTGACATGCCCTAGCACCTTGCACATCCTTAGCACCTGGCAGGTATTGGCATATATTGGCACTATTTGGCACATATAATTAGCACACCCTGGAACTCCCTAGCACACTTTGGCACTCCTTGACATGCCTTGATATTCCCTAGCATGCCTTACCAATTCTTAGCATACCTTGTCACTCCCTCCTTGGCATGAAAACTAGCACTCATTAACACTAGTCCCTGGCACATGTTCCTCATATTCATTAACTTCCATGAATTTTGATCTAGTGCTCCCTTAATGTTTTTTTCTAGTACTCCTTAACAATCCTAAACATGAATGAGCACTCTCTAGCACACCTTAGCACTCTTCAACACGCCATTCCACTTCATAACATGCATAACACTCCCTGACACTTGTTTCTCATTTTTTTTTGCCTTGATATTCCCTGGCATGTATTGTCACACCATTTCACACCTTGGCATGCCTTAGCACTTGACATATATTAGCATATTTGACATGCCTTTGAACTATCTGGCACATGTTAGCATTCCCTAGCATGCCTTAGCACTCATGCCCTCACAATTAGCCTTACATTTTTTCACGACTTGGGAATCCAATCAAGTCCTTAGCTACTCCAGTTCATGTGACATTGGTCTGCTTCAGCACTAACAACTTGATCAATTGCACCTACTACAAGTAGATTGTGCCTTGTTCACCTGAGAAATTCCTATACCTCATCTTAGGCCTCTCATGTCCAAGCTGAATTTTTCCCACTTAAGAACTTACCAAGACAAGGATCACATCTAGCCATGGCCATAAAACAACTAAGAAACATAACTTACATAAGTAATATTTCACATGTATGTCCAGTTCATATAAACAGTAGAGCATTAAATGAGAGTTTGCAAGAACCACAAGATACACAAGGCACACAAGATATAAGTCGACACAAGCCAAGTTCCCCAAAACTTATACACAACAATGTACAATATGCAATTGTCTAAAATAGTTTTAAACATGATCATTCAGCCAAAGTGTGCCACATGTCATATAAAAATAATAGATAAAGGCAAAATAGTGTTGTGCCCACCACAAAGAATCCCTTTATTTAAAACTGCTTTGTCGAGCCCCTTATCACAATTGTAAGCTAGCCTCTTGCAAATCCTATTATGAACTTTTTCTAACACACTTCATCCTTGGCACACTTGAATTCACTGACACTCCTTGGCACACACTCTTATTTGTTCATTTCCATGAATTTTGACCTAGTTTTCCCTTGTGATGCCTTGACACTCCTTAACACTCCTCAACATGCATTGATATTGTCCAGCATGTTTTAGCACACCTTTTCATTCCTTGGAATGCCCTAACCCTTCCTAGTTATCATGCCCTCACAACTACCCTTACTTAATTTTCAACTTTGAAACCCAACAAAGTCCTCGCTTGACTATAGGAGCTTGACCAAGTTACAATTACTTTAACTAGACTATGTTGTTGAATTGTGTAGCTTGGGAGGTACTCCACAAGCCTAGTGAGATGGGTTTCTGTGAGTTTGGCCACAAAATATTTTGTGGGAAAATAACCCAAGCAAAGGGGCTTTGGACCCGAGATGAGGTTTAAAAACTAAAAGAAAATTAAACCGAAAAAATAATATTTCCTAAGGTCTAAGTAGATAAATTTCATAAGTTGTAGAGCGTTCTTAAGAGGCATGACTAGGAAAAGATATTTAAGGATGCCTTAGTATGAAGGCAAGAACATCAAGTGAGAAGGAGCTCATTTGATCAAGGAGGCCAGGAGAGATATAGTCCTAAAGTAGGTCGAGTTAGAGGGTTGAGTAAGTGTTGCTAAAGGGAGGCCATGATCATCTACCAAGAGTAAGATCATCATGTGAGGGTTCACAATAATGTCACATACCTTAATGGGTTCGAGATAGGAAGTAGAATGGCATTTTTTGGTTCTCTTAGGGTAGATCAAGCTCAAGAGAGGTGACTCATGAGAATTTGGGCATGTGATTTCAATGTTGTTTCTGTGTGAAGTCCACATCAAATTTTTAAATAATAGAGAGGGTTGAGACCCTACCTTGTGGTGGTTACTAGGTTGCAAGGTCTGTGATAAATACCAACACAAATGGAGGAGGGTCTGCACTAGAATTTAGGGTCAAAATAGAGGTAGTCACAGGTGTAATATTTTCTGAGGTAACCATAGTTTGAGGGTCATATATATCTAAAGTTCGGGTTATGATTCAATCAAAGAAATGACTAGAATCTATGGATACATATGAGCTAGGCCGAGTCTCTTATGGAGGAAAGAGTTGTCATTTTTGCTATGGGTGGATATGGTTTGTTCTAAAGAAATTAGAATAGAAGTATACTTCCCTATTTAGGGAGGTTTCCTTGCATGTTCAATCCATAAGGTAAGCCATCAAGGCTGTGACAAATCTGCATAGAATAAGAGGGGTTGTGACCCTTAGAGAGAGGTTTATCTCTGCAATATATACCACAAATTTGGAAGATGGTTTGCAGAAGTATGTGTGGAGATAGAAAATCCAAAGGAAGGTGGAATTTGACTAGAAGATGGAGTAGAAGAAATGCGCCATATGAGGAATGGATTGACATGAAGAGTAGTTTATTTTGTTGGAATGTCCATAGAGTTTTGGATAGAGATATGAAGCAACCTATAAATAGTTAGTCAACAGATTGTTAATGGATGATTTGTGACCCTAGTTCAGTCATCTACAAATTGTTAGAAGGATGATAAGATGAGTAGTTCAGATTTGTTCACAAGTTGGAAAAAAAATAAATTGGTACACAAGAATAGTGATTTTGAGAGGATTCAAATCACTATTAGGTGGCATATTTGAAGAGCCCTAGATGAGGGCAGTGTTGTGGGCACTAGATCAGTAAAATAATTTATTGTGGCTGGGAAAATTGATGGCATTCCAAGTACAATTGGAGGGTTGTTAGGTGACTGTCAAAGAAGAGCTCTAAGTTATGAAATTGTGAAGGAAAACAAGACTAGTAGAAGGGTAGGTGTATTGGGCCTAAGGATGTGTAGAATTTGAAGGACTAAAGTAGCAGTCAAGTGGGCTAGCCAACTAGCCCTATTTCACTGTATTGTAGAGGATTGCATCATTGAGAAGAAGGGAAAACTCCATATCCCTAGACTTCTCATCTTGGAGCAATAGTATGGAAAAAGTGGGCATACCAAAGAGTTGTTCACAACGGATTTGTGAAAAACTGATCGAAAACATTAAGTGCTGCAGACCTTAAAGGAAAAAAGAGGTAGATAGAGGGCAATGTTTTTTTAGTGGAGTTCAGTAACATGAAGGAGTTGAGTTCATTGATAAAGGCAGATTGAGGAGTTGCATAATGGGAGGAAAGAGGACCTTCCAAATGTGTTCAAGACATGTGGATTGAAAGGGCTATGTGTGGCAGCCAGCATAAAAAATTGGGTCAAGTGTTGTCTTGTTCAAGGTAGATTGGTTGTCAAAGGACTAACACCAAGCCCTAGTTGTATTCCTTGTATCAGTGCGATTGTAAAGGGCCATCATCCCTGGTATGAGAGCTCTAGCCTATTCTATTATAGTTTTTAATTTAATGAATAAAGGTTTGAAAAAGTTAAAAATTTTCATGTGCACTAATTGATTCCCTTACGTGTGTAGATTTCATTGTGAAAAGTAGATGTGTTGTGGCACTTGAGTGTGTTCATCAAAGATTTTAAGACCAAACCCAAATTCTCATGTGTCATGGAAATTCAACATATTCCTTGTTCACCTAAGAACTACATGTAACTCATCTTAGACTACTCATGTCCAATCTCAATAGATCCCACTTAACAAGTTACCAAAAAAAGGCTCATCACATCCAACTGTGGCCGTAAAAAAACTAAGCAACATAGTTTACATCTTGACATGTCTTAAATTCCTTGGAATTATGTGGCATGTGTTAGCATCCCATACATTCCTTGACATGATTTAACACTCCCTAACACACCATAGTAGGGTTGGGGACTTTTTCTGGCTCCATCGCCCAGACAACTTTGCTAATTTCCTCTTCTGTGAAGGGTCTCAGGAGATTGTGGTTGTCCTCCTCCTTTATCAGACTTCGGATGTGAGAGAGGAATTATGAAGTTTCCTCCTCATTATCATCTCCACTTTCAATATAAAGTTGTTGGAAGTGAGAGGTAGTAGCCTCACGAATCATAGCAATTCCTTTATGCACAGTCCCATCCGTGGAGGTGATTTATGCAATGTGATTTCTCAAAAGGCGGGTGCAGATTTTCTTGTGGAAGAAAGCGGAATTTTTATCTTCAGATATGAGCCAAAGATTGCGAGATTTAAGCCTTAAGGTCTCCTCCTCGATTTTGAAGGCCTGGAAAGAGTTTTGCTGGGCAGCTGTATTTTTTAGGAAGTGATATCATGTTGTTCCATATTCATTTGCAGTTCAAGCAGCCTCTCGGTGGCTTTCTTTCTAAGGCTTGTAGATGAACAAGAGGGTTTTTTAAGCCATTATTTCAACACTAATTTAGTGGGCTTATCATGACATTATCTTGTGATTTTTTTTTATTATTATTTCCCATTTGCAGTCCTTTTCAAATCTCATTTTAGAAAAACCTTCCTTCATCAAAAAGAAGTTTTCTAACTTCTTTTAATTTTTGAAGACTTTCCAATACTTCATGTTATCTGGAACAACGAGTCTATGTCTCACTTCTACCTTGTATTTTCCTCTTATACTGTTGAAAATTTCAAATTTTCAAAATCGTAACCCTAGAATCAACTTCAAAGTGGTGCAAATTTTGCATAAATCTTTGTTTGGGGCACACACTAAGTCCATTTCAAAGAACTATATTTAGGATTACAACTTTTGGTTGGGCCTAGGGAATGACATGAAAACCTCTGGACCCATAAATGGCCAAAAAACATAATTTAGGGCCTACAAATGACCTTAGAAGTTTGGGACCCAAAAAAACCATAGAAAAACTTATAAGAAGATAAAGAACCATTGAGTTAGTGGAAGAGGTGGGTAACCACCAATATCCACCTAGATTAGAGTGCCACATAAGTTTAGGGTGGGAGATAAGGTATGGTTGCATTTGTATAAAGAACACCTCTTAATATCCCATTGGAAGTACCCCACCCCGAATCTCCATTCTGATATAGGCCTTACACCAACACAAAGGTTGTGGGTGAAGATGCTTCTAAATGAAATATCCCCTTTTCTTTGGCTTGAACCTTATATTTAATGTGGAGCTACTTCAACCATATTTCCCACCTCTCATAGGCACCTCATATTCCTACTTTGGCACATGTATCTCACTAGGAGCCATATATTCAATAAAAGTTTCTCCACTTAACGAAGGAACTTGACACAAAATGGACCACTTATTCATAAGGGGGGACAATTGATTCAATAGAATACTAGTAACCACCCACTTGTTACATTGATTCAACATTCCACATCTTGGTAGTTATATTATAGTGTTTTAGACCTCAAACTTCTGGTGCCTTTTTTGGGCATTTCCCTTGCATTTTTGGCATTTGTCATAGGCTAAAGACACAAAGTATGGATTGTAATGGTCCAAGAAATGTCCTAAATGGAGTTTTCATTCAAAATTTGTAGCCTCGGGAAGTTGATATATCAATTAGCCTCTTTGGGCCCACATTTTTATTGGCACATCATTTCCTATGGCTAGGGCTTTGGATTTTATGGTTTTTGCATCTTAGGACATCATACTTTGTGTTCAAAGGTATTTTTGACATCTTTTAATTTTTTCTTGTGATTAAGAGTAGTTGACACATCTCTCTTCATAAAGAAGCTACCCCCATTCCAATTAGTTTGTATCACTTTGCAATTTATAGTTTTTTTTTTTGTAATTCATTCATTAATAGAATTTAGATTTTGTTCTACTACTGTACTATTTGCAATGTCTTTTCTATGTTTCCATTTATGTTTTTGCATAATAAAATCCCCTTCAAACATTAGGTCTATCTATGGATTTTTTAAAGTAGAAGCTTCTACCTTTGGATGGCCATGGGTCCTAATATTTGAATTTTGGAGCAAATTGTCAATGTTTTTATATCTTTACAATGGTAAAGAACATGTGCTTCCTCATAAGAAGTCATAAGTTCAAATCTAAAAGGGTAAGTTCAAATCTAAAAGGGTAGAGTATGTAAACCTTTGTAGAGTTTAGTAGACTCACTTCCTTTGTCATACAAACAATGATATCACAATAAAGTCTCACTCTCGAGCTTAGCCATAGACTTAAAAAATAGATTACTACTAATATATTACACAAATTAGCTCTATTTAATCTAGATTATCCTTAAGATATATTTTTGTAATAGAAAAAATATATAGACTAAAGTTCTAACATTTTTAAAGTAATAAAATTTTACAAATTGTTTTGTTTTATTTATTTTTTTAATATGAAAAAACATAGTATGCTAAACATTTGAACGTGTGTTAAGCATTTGAACTTTGGTTTATCAATTGGAGGGAAAGAAAAGGCACGAGCGGAGGGAGAATCCTACAGGAAAAGCAACGCAGCCTGCAGTTCCTGGAGATTTGGAGATTTGAGGGTTGAGCAATTTTGGCCATTAATTTTTTTTGCGAAAACAAAGCTTTCAGAGATTCCGTGCAGTGATGGTTTCCGGGGACCTTTAAATAGGTAGATTTGAGGGATTCTAGGTCGTAGTAAGTGCGAATTTAGGCATTCTACCGTGCTTCCTCATGTTCTCAACTGTCTCCATTTACTGAAATGTGGACTCATTCATCTGATATTTTGGGGATAGTGATATTATTGTAATAATTTTGGACTGGTGTTTTATTTGGATCTTCTATTATATTTTGGAACGTAGATGGTTAGATCAGATGCTGGAAGGTCCTTCAAACTGGGGCTGGCATGCCAAAAGCAGCAATGTCACATGACCAACCGGTGAGGTGCTTCAGATTGTGGTTGGAATTCTAGTACCTGTTTTTTTTCTTGTGAATTTTATCTAGAAGTTGTAATATGCTTGTAGGAAGCAGGGCTGTAGCTGACTTATGGCAAGAACCATTACTGAAGTTTCAGAGTGTGCTTCTAAGTTTTTATATCATGCAATGCTTCATATGCAGGTTCTCTACTCGACATGGAAGGACAGTGGCATTGTTGTTTTCTCTGTTGGCTGTGATAAACAAGCTAAAATGTGGCCACTGATGACTGGGGGTCAGCCAGTCTGTGGCTATGTGTAATGCACCTAATAAGGAAATTGCATGGATTCCAGCAATGAAATTTCTTGCAACTAGAAGCTGGGACAAGACACTTAAGTATGTATATGATGGTTTTCTTTGATTCCATCTCTCTTTGCTTATTTATGCATGTTACGAGGTTGCTTGTAAATGTTAGTGGAGTTGTGACCTTATGAATATTAAACCCATTGGAGCATAGTGCCAAAATTTTAATATATTTTAGGCCTTGAGTCAAATAGAAACTTCTCATTTGGCCAATTTTTTTATAAAATTATATGAGATTAAAGGGAGAAAAAAAATGTTAGATTGACTCAGGTCCTAGATTAACTACTCAACGTTCTTCTTAACTACTCAACATTCTTCGATTACTGCCATAGCCTCTCGTACCTATGCAAACCTTGTTAGAAATAGAGGCACCTGCCTTTTAATTTGCATCAGCATTATATCTGCAAATCTTCATATAAATTGTGTTGTCCGTGGTGATAAATTTTAATGCCCAGATCTCATGCTTGCAGCTGTCTATCATTCTCCCCCATCCATAAGGCAGGACCTACCTCCAACCCGAACAATTACAGAACAATCATGGTCGGGCACACATTCTCCAAGCTGTATGATACTACCCTCCATAGGGGACTCTCCAGCTTCCTAGAGCAGAAACATCTCAGGGCCAGGGGCCAAGCCGATTTCAGACCGGACCATCAGACCATCAACCATATCTTCACTCTTTGAGTGATGATCGAGGAGACCCAACATCAGTCCTCCAAGGTGTACTTTTGCTTTGTGGATTTCAGGAAGGCCTTCAATTCGGTCCCGAGGGAGGACCTTTTTTCAGAGACTAAGAGAGATTGGCATCTCTTCGACTCTCCTGATTGCAATTATGTGCCTTTACGAATCCGTTCCTGGCCGTCTCTGCACAGTTGGAGGGATGTCGGAGTTCATCCAGAGCACTATTGGAGTCAAGCAGGGGTGTCCGCTTTCCCCCACTCTCTTCGAGATCTACATTGACGAGCTGGAATCTTTCCTCCGAGAGCATATCCAAGATGGGTGCCTTCTCCACCATGTCTTGATCATGGGTGCCTTCTCCACCATGTCTTGATCTCCATCCTACTTTTTGACGATGATATTAATCTCCCAGCCTCCTCCACGGAAGGCTTATAGAGGCAGTTGGATTACCTTGTAGCCTTTTGTGATCTTCGGCACCTGACGGTGAACCTGAGCAAGACCAAAATCATAATTTTCAACGGGGTGAAGAAGACTTCGAGTTTCCGCTTCCTATTCAAGGGACAAGAAATCGAGGTCGTCAGTAGTTACACTTACTTGGGAGTGCAGTTTATAGGTCCCCGTTTCAGCCTTCATCCGGCCCTTCAGCCCAAGGTAAACAAAGGATATGGCTCCCTCGACCCTTCTTGAGAGACAGTGATTCCGTCACCACTTCGAGGACATTTCATCCAAGATGAACATCATGGATACCTTGATCCACCCCACTGTGCTTTATGGATCAGAGGTTTGGGGCCCCTCATTACTAGAGTCGGATTGGGCCTCGGCAGAGCGCTTCTAGACTCTTCTCTTGCGCCACTTCATCCGGTGCAAGAAAACAGTTTCTCAAAACATCATCCTAGCAGAGTTCGGAGCTAAGCCCATTCACCTAGAGGCAATCTTCAGGATAGTCTCCTTTCTTCATTGGATCCGTGGACTGGCATACACAAGAGAGGGTCGAGACAGGTGCCCATAATTGGCCTATTTCTCCTTGGAGAACATCGCTCATACACAGGCAAGCCGCACCAAATGTTGGTTCACCGGGGTGACAGAACTCCTTGGTCTTACTGGTATCCAAATGGATCATCTCCCCCCGTTCCAGTATTCACTAAACCCTCTGGGGCACCTTCTACCTAACCAACAAGAACTCAACAAAATCATCAGGGAGGACATCTATAGGCAGTACATTCAGACTACATGGGTCAATCCTCTCGGCGGACCGTGCCCAAAGATGGCCTTCTACGCTGAGCACCTTCTAGAGATCAGATATGGACTCATTATTCGACTCCCCTATACCCTCCAGCATTGGATGCATGATATTAGGATCCCTCTCACGTAGTTCAGGGTTGGATTGCATAGGCTTCGAGTTGAGACAGACCATCATATTGACAGGACGGAGAGGATCTGTCAACTTTGTCACTTACAAGAGGTGGAGACTGAGTCACACTTCATCTTGAGATGCCCTGTCTACTATGAGATCTGAGGGCATTTTCATTGCCTATTCAGGGCCCCCCAGAGCCTGGCTAGCTTCCTTAGATACACTGACTAGAGATGCCAGGCTCTTTACCTTCAGGAGACCTTCATACACTGCTCGACTCTGCTCCAGCCTCCGTTTGTCCCAGCCTCCACACAGAGGATCACAAACTTCTTCAGAGTACTCCCAGCTTCGCGGGGCACCAAGAGAATCACCGATTGGTCCATAGACCTTGATTCCAGAGCAGTGCGGATTTGGGGGTCTCATCCCACTAGACCCCATCAGCGATCCAGGACTAGACCCCCCTCCAGGGGGCGCCCCAAATCCTCCGGACAGTAACTACAACGGTCCAGTTCCTCCTCAGAGAAACATACATTGACAAGTTTCCTTCAGTCCTCTTCGATTGGCCTCGGATGCTAGGAAAAGGAGTCCTCCCCCACCTTCAAGAGGCTCCTCTTTCTCCTCCAGGACTTCTTCATCGTAGCTCATTGTCAGGATGCTTTAGTCACCTAGTTTTGCTTTACATTTACACTCTTTGTAGTTCTGTATTTCTTGCTTTTATAAAGGAAGGGGACCATTTGGTCCACCGGCTGGGCATGTTGTAATCATTGTAACCGGCAATCCAATTGACCTTTTTGTGGTCATTCGTTGGAAATTAATAAAATTATCTTATTAACTTATCTTATCTCCTTTTATTCTATGCACTGCTCCACAGGTAAAGGACCAAAAGCTGACTAGAACATCGGCAACTTGAAGTTATTTAAGACTGCATCAACCTCTCCTTCAAACTTGAAGCAAATTTTGAAAGCTTCCTGAGCCTTTTCCTCTAAGGCTCTAACCCTATCGAGATATTTACAAGATTCAGAAAAACAAATTATTTTCTCCAAGTCGTTGAGCTGAGGAATGTCTACCCCCTCATCAAGACATTGTATTTTCCATTGAATGGTGTCATCTAACATAATTATAATATTCTCCAATTCTTCCTTGACAGGCCCCATCCTCTTTATATAACCATCAACCTTAAGATTTTTATCTTTGATGCCCTGAATGCTCCTGTAGAATTATTTCTGAACCATACTCGGTTCCTCTTGGATCTCAAGTGATTTTCCTTTGAACTATTTAACTTAGTCTAGTTCACCTTGCTGCTAGAATTATAGCTCTGTAATTCTTTGCTCAGCAACACTGAGTTCCAATTGAGCATCATAGACCTTTCTCTTCAGCTTGGAAACATTATCACTTGTTGCTTGGGCCATGGTAATACAGGTAGCTGCAGTCATCTCTGGATCAGCTGTTGTTTCATGAATGAGAACCTCTTCAGTGACAATCTCTCTCCCAACCTTATCCTTTTTGGAAAATCTCCTGTTGAATTTGTTCTTCTTGTATTCATAATTGAATGTTTTCAATACCACTACTGGGTCAGCCACGGTCATGGGGAAAAATTTCTCCTCCATTTTTTCAATTTGACATGGTTCCACTCGAGACTGAGGACTTGGTTCCTCGACCCCCCTATACCCTCCAGCGTTGGATGCATGCTATTAGGATCCCTCTTGCGTAGTTTAGGGTTGGATCGCACAGGCTTTGAGTTGAGACAGACCATCATATTGACAGGACGAAGAGGATCTGTCAACTTTGTCACTTACAGGAGGTGGAGACTGAGTCACACTTCATCTTCAGATGCTCGGTCTACTATGAGATCTGAGGTCATTTTCATTGCCTATTCAGGGCCCCCAAGAGCCTGGCTAGATTCCTTAGATACACTGACCAGAGATGCCTGGCTCTTTACCTTCAGGAGACCTTCATACACTGCTCGACTCTGCTCCAGCCTCTGTTCGTCCCAGCCTCCACACAAAGGATCACAAAATTCTTCAGATTACTCCCAGCTTCGCGGGGCACCAAGAGAATCACCGATCGGTCCATAGACCTTGATTCCATAGCAGTGCGGATCTGGGGGTCTCATCCCACTAGACCCCATCAGTGATCCAGGACTAGACCCCCCTCTAGGGGGCGCCCCAAATCCTCCAGACGGTAACTACAACGGTCCAGTTCCTCCTCAGGGCAACATACATTGACAAGTTTCCTTCAGTCCTCTTCGATCGGCCTCGGATGCTAGGAAAAGGAGTCCTCCCCCCCCTTCAGGAGGCTCCTCTTTCTCCTCCAGGACTTCTTCATCATAGCTCATTGTCAGGATGCTTTAGTCACCTAGTTTTGCTTTACATTTACACTCTTTGTAGTTCTGTATTTCTTGCTTTTATAAAGGAAGGGGACCGTTTGGTCCACCGGCTGGGCATGTTGTAATCATTGTAACCGGCAGTCCCATTGACCTTTTTGTGGTCATTCGTTGGACATTAATAAAATTATCTTATTAACTTATCTTATCTCCTTTTATTCTATGCACTGCTCCACAGGTAAAGGACCAAAAGCTGACTAGAACATCAACAACTTGAAGTTATTTAAGACTGCATCAACCTCTCCTTCAAACTTGAAGCAAAATTTGAAAACTTCCTGAGCCTTTTCCTATAAGGCTCTAACCCTATAGAGATATTTACAAGCTTCAGAAAAATAAATTATTTTCTCCAAGTCGTTGAGCTGAGGAATGTCTACCCCCTCATCAGGAAATTGTATTTTCCATTGAATGGTGTCATCTAACATAATTATAATATTCTCCAATTATTCCTGGATAGACCCCATCCTCTTTATATAATCATCAACCTTAAGATTTTTATCTTTGATGCCCTGAATGCTCCTGTAGAATTATTTCTGAACCATACTCGGTTCCTCTTGGATCTCAAGTGATTTCCCTTTGAACTATTTAACTGAGTCTAGTTCATCTTGCTGCTAGAATTATAGCTCTGTAATTATTTGCTCAAAAACAATGAGTTCCAATTGAGCATCATAGACCTTTCTCTTCAGCTTGGAAACATTATCACTTATTGCTTGGGCCATGGTAATACAGGTAGCTGCAGTCATCTCTGGATCAACTGTTGTTTCATGAATGAGAACCTCTTCAGTGACAATCGCTCTCCGAACCTTATCCTTTTTGGAAACTCTCCTATTGACTTTGTTCTTCTTGTATTCATAATTGAATGTTTTCAATACCACTACTGGGTCAGCCACGGTCACGGGGAAAAATTTCTCCTCCATTTCTTCAATTTGACATGGTTCCACTGGAGACTGAGGACATGGTTCCTCGACCCCCCTATACCCTCCAGAATTGGATGCATGCTGTTAGGATCCCTCTCACATAGTTCAGGGTTGGATCACACAGGCTTCGAGTTGAGACAGACCATCATATTGACAGGACGGAGAGGATCTGTCAACTTTGTCACTTACAGGAGGTGGATACTGAGTCACACTTGATCTTCGGATGCCCGGTCTACTATGAGATCTGAGGGCCTTTTCATTGCCTATTCAGGGCCCCCCAGAGCCTGGCCAGCTTCCTTAGATACACTGACTAGAGATGCCTGGCTCTTTACCTTCAGGAGACCTTCATACATTGCTCGACTCTGCTCCAGCCTCCGTTCGTCCCAGCCTCCACACAGAGGATCACAAACTTCTTCAGAGTACTCCTAGCTTCGCAGGGCACCAAGAGAATCATTGATCAGTCCATAGACCTTAATTCCAGAGCAGTGCGGATCTGGGGGCCTCATCCCACTAGACCCCATCAGTGATCCAGGACTAGACCCCCCTCCAGGGGGCGCCCCAAATCCTCCAGACGATAACTACAACGGTCCAGTTCCTCCTCAGGGAAACATACATTGACAAGTTTCCTTCAGTCCTCTTCGATTGGCCTCGGATGCTAGGAAAAGTAGTCCTCCCCCCCCTTCAGGAGGCTACTCTCTCTCCTCCAGGACTTCTTCATCATAGCTCATTGTCAGGATGCTTTAGTCACCTAGTTTTGCTTTACATTTACACTCTTTGTAGTTCTGTATTTCTTGCTTTTATAAAGGAAGGGGACCATTTGGTCCACCGGCTGGGCATGTTGTAATCATTGTAACCGGCAGTCCCATTGACCTTTTTGTGGTCATTCGTTGGACATTAATAAAATTATCTTATTAACTTATCTTATCTCCTTTTATTCTATGCACTGCTCCACAGGTAAAGGACCAAAAGCTGACTAGAACATCGGTAACTTGAATTTATTTAAGACTGGATCAACCTCTCCTTCAAACTTGAAGAAAATTTTGAAAGCTTCCTGAGCCTTTTCCTCTAAGGCTCTAACCCTATCGAGATATTTACAAGCTTCAAAAAAACAAATTATTTTCTCCAAGTCGTTGAGCTAAGCAATGTCTACCCCCTCATCAAGACATTGTATTTTCCATTGAATGGTGTCATATAACATAATTATAATATTCTCCAATTCTTCCTTGATAGGCCCCATCCTCTTTATATAATCATCAACCTTCAGAGTTTTATCTTTGATGCCCTGAATTCTCTTGTAGAATTATTTCTGAACCATACTCGGTTCCTCTTGGATCTCAAGTGATTTCCCTTTGAACTATTTAACTGAGTCTAGTTCACCTTGCTGCTAGAATTATAGATCTGTAATTATTTTCTCAGCAACACTGAGTTCCAATTGAGCATCATAGACCTTTCTCTTCAGCTTGGAAACATTATCACTTGTTTCTTGGGCCATGGTAATACAGGTAACTGCAGTCATCTCTGGATCAACTGTTGTTTCATGAATGAGAACCTCTTCAATGACAATCGATCTCCCAACCTTATCCTTTTTGGAAACTATCCTGTTGACTTTGTTCTTCTTGTATTCATAATTGAATGTTTTCAATACCACTACTGGGTCAGCCACGGTCATGGGAAAAAATTTCTCCCCCATTTCTTCAATTTGACATGGTTCCACTGGAGACTGAGGAGTGGGGTTTATCTTTGGAGATGATTGAATGTCAAGGTGTTCAATCCTTTTATATTTCCACATCGCTTATTCCTTCTTCTTTTGGAGTTCCTCATCTCTTTTCCTCTGAAGCTCTTCATCACTTTTCCTTTGTTTTTCCTGCTGCTTGACTCTTTGTTTAGTTTCCAAAGCCAATTGTTTCACCAAGTCATCTTGCTCTGCTTTCCTTCTTGTTCTTCTGCCTCCTTCGCTACTTGCTCTTCTCCAATCCTCCTCTTGAGTCTGTCTGCTTCTTTTTCCAATGCTTCCTTCATCTCCTTTACCTATTCCAATGCCCTCTAGAGCTTTTCAAAATCTTCTTGGAGGTTGAAAATAGGTGAAGCATGGGTCTGTTCGACCTTCTTCTGAGGTCCTTGACTTAGTTTTTCTTTAACCTTAGATGGATAAATAAGTCTCTTGAAGATTTTCTCATCAATATCCCTCTCATGAGTATAAGACTACATCTAGTTGACAACAACACAATGACTAATAATCACAGCTTTAGGATCATGTCTCCTGAATCTTATCTCTCCAAAGTGATATGATTCAATTTCATTGGCCTCTTTCATGGCTTGGATGGTGCCATCAACTCCATAGTATCTGATCTTGATAGGCAACTTAGGCCATATTGACCTCTTTTCCCTCTTAAGAGTACCTGTCACTCGATGAGAAAATGTCTGATATAATATTTCCAACAGAACCACTCTGTCCGGAGCATATAAAGGTAGCAGATGAGGAGCTCTTGATGCACCATATGGCATAAACTCTGATGTAGATTCCCTTTTCATGCAAATACCAGTCTCCAATGCCTCCTATGGCTGCCTGTTCTTGTTCCGAGAGGCATGGACGCTCTTTCTCAAATAACAAAGAGTACACTGGAGCAATAAAATGGTTGCATATTCTTGTCATATCTGATTTATGCTTGTAATCCCATAAGAGGTTGCATTAAACATGTATTGGAGGAAAATACTTGGACCATTTCCATTCTAGTTTCATAAATTCATTTTCTAAACAGATGGAGTCCAAAAGGTAGCTGGACATAAAGTAACTAGTAGGTTTGGCACTCTTCACTTCCTTGAAAGCTTTATATAATGAAGGGGACATGATTGCACTCCAATTGAATGTTGGCCCATGAGTACAAATTTCATTCACCATAGACACCCATGATTCATGAAACATGGTTCCATCCTTTTCTCCATACAGTCTTGCTAGCAGCAACATGACTATTCTAAAATGATGCTTCAATCTAGCAGTTGGATACACCTTTGATATCCTGGTCTTAAAGTTTTTAGCATAAAACCACCATTTTTTAGTAGCATGCTAGGAGGTACCTCATCCATATCTCTTTTCACCCATTCCTCAGATAGACATACATCAGGCTCTGGGAGGAACTTTCTTGACAATATGTTGAAGGTCTGGTTGCCTCCAACTGGGCTCTAGTGTTGGTTTAGGATCCATCTATTGGACAAGTCCACCTGGCTTATGAGCTAGGAGATTACCACCACACAAGGAAGAACAAGAGATATGGCAACAATCCTGTGGAGGCATGATTTTCTCACATTCTTGTAAATGTGGATACTGAGGTCATGTTCAGGTCATTGTGGATGAGTTCTGAGAAATCCCCTGAGTTGAACATTTGATAAAATCTTCCCCACGGGAAAGAATTCTCATTGCTTATCTTGCATTCTGTGTCCCCCATGATTAAAGGATGACGTTCAGGAATCACCACCTCTGAAGATTTATTTGTTCAAATTTTATTTGCATCTATCTTCATCATTTTGACTTTCTTATCAATTCTTACACTAACTCAATACAAGAAGCTTAATGTTGTACAGGTTGTTCTACTCTATTCATAGTACAAATACAGTAAATTCATAATTATACACAATATACTTGTTCTTGATTATAGAACACACTTAGCTGATAAAACAAACTAGTATTTGACATGGAATTCGATCTATGAGTTGTTTTACATTACTCTACATAACAAGCATTTGAATTGATTATGAAATAAACCACATGTATGATTTCACTGTGTATTGGTTTCACTTACCACCTAATGATAACCCGTTGTATAAATGATGCTTGTTATAACTCCATTGCTTACACTATTGACATAATAGAAGTAATCAACTTAGCTTTCTCTTGTTTCCATTGTTATAGTAGACTCAACATAAGTATAATCATAAACAAACTAGAGTTAAGCTGTTATGAATACTAATGGTAACCACGCTCAAATAGATTGACTTGTATTACATAGATCACAAAGCTTGATCAATACTACTACCTTATTCAAGTTATATTGATGGGTATTATTCTATAAACCATGTATTAGGGAAATGCTTATTATGTTTCCTTATTGTAATTAGGTTACATGTGTTTGTTACACTGGATACTGAATATTTAGGCATACACCGTGACAACAAAACCAACACTCTACCTTGACTATGCGTCTAGTTGGCTTTATAAAATGACCCTCAAAACTCAAGCTACCCCCTTGACCTATGCCTTTCATAGTACTGCATTGGATAAAACCCAACTTTTACATGCCTTTGCAGGGAGGGAATGACAGAGTAACTGGAAAATATGAAGTAGCTCTACAACCTTTTGGTCCTCGATCTTTATCTCCTTCATCACTTGCTTAACCCACTACATCAAACACTGGATCTAAGGCTGATCATGTTAAAGACACAATCAACATTCACTATGCATACAAGCCAGTTCTACCATATGAAGCAAGCATTGATTGAACCAAGCGTAGTAAGGTCAGTAGGTGTAGTCAGTGTGAGTAGCAGGAGTGATAGAGGTAGTGGGTGGGATAGCTTGTTTGAAGACTATTTTTTGTGAGATTGCTTGAAGGAAGTTCTTATTCCCTTCTCCCTCAGGGCATTGGTTTCCGTGGGGATAGGAAAACTTGTCGAAGCTATGCTATCTAGGACCACCGGACCCACTAGCTCTGAGAAGGTCCTTAAATAAAGGTGTATGTTTGGGTGGGGAACCTTCCTATCTGTCAGTAATTGACTCAATCATAGAATAATATCATATACAAGGATGTATCTCATGATATATGTAATTGCGCCTTTATTTTTGGCATCAAAAAAAATGGGTTTCAATAGGTTCTTAAGCCCTAATCGCGCGCCCCCCCCCCACCGACACAGTCATAACTTTAGACCAAGTTGCTCGATTGACCATAGGGTTTTAACGCGAAACTTATTCATATGGATAAGGGTTTCTCCCCTAGCTCAAGGTTGGGGGGTGAGAAGCTCTTTTGATCAATTATTTGAGACCGTAATTACATATATAATAATTTCAAAATTACATATATAATAGTAGCATTTTATGCTAAAACGTAATTACGTATATACTAAATCATAATTACATCTATAATTAGGGCATAAATTCATAATTACAGATATAATATATTCAAGGACCAATGGAAAAGGAAAAATCATAATTACATATATAATAAAGCATCGATCGAACTAAGAACTTTGACATAATGTTCACAAGAATCATCCTCTTCGGCATTGAAATCCACGTGGGGGAAAAGGAAAAGAGGAATGGCCCCCTCCTAGAACAACGAAATTACTGTAAGAACTTAATTATTCCAAAGTCAAACTCTTTGGGCATAGGAGCAAGAGAGCCTGCCCTCACAGCTAGATCATCGGGGTGACTCCATGAGAGGGAACCATTAGAGAATTGATTGGTCGGTTTGCCAATCGGTCAGAGCTATCTCTGATTTGAAAGATTCCCCTACCTCTCCCCGAAAAGTGTGCAAGTGAGAGGCTTGAGGCTCTACAAGGAAGGCGATCAACCAAGCAACCACCTTCCTGAAACTGGCATCCACCTTACCAATCAATGCACGCATATCACCCTCTAACATAAGCAGTGATATTAGCATGGCATGAGAGACAACAGGGGGCTGTCAAATCACCTCTACCAACATCGGTCGCCATAAAGATACGAAGCATCATACCTTCATATAAACAGATAGCATGGGCAAGGCAAATGATATTGGTGAAGCAGGCATAGCGGTAATAAACCTTGCCAATGCCACCCATCCTTAGGACTATAAGATAAATTTAAGTTCCACCAAAGAGTGAGCACAAAGCAACCTTGTATCACAGCTAGGCACCCCCTTGATGACCCCCAAAATGAGGAGCATAAGGACTAAGGATAATGCCTAATGAGAAACGAATTTGATTAATGCGCAAAAAAATGGAATGAATCTTCACAAGAAGAGGAATTATTCAAGGAAAAGGAAGTATGATTCATATGATGTTGAGACCAGACAGGAAGAGGGTACAACTGCGTATATTGAGGTTACTATGCCGTGAAATCTGTTTTTCGCATAGAGTGGATTTCGATGCATTGGTTTTGGCACAGAATTTTTTAGTTCAATCAAATGATGACAGGGAAATGGAACGTGTATGGGGTTAGGGTTCCAACAATTGAGCTAGATTATTCATGGATTAAAAGCCATTCAATCACTAGGTAAGCAGGTCAAGTTGCTTGCCTGTATATTAGCTTTGGTATGGAGAGCCTGTCTAAGTGGTTTATACCATCCCTAGGCATGGAAATCAGTCAATGATGATTTGAAAGCATTGAGTGAGTAGAGCTTCACCCCTGCCTAATAGTAACGTATCAAGATTGGTTAGGATGTTTCCCACACCCCCTGTTGAGTGAAGGAGCTCAGCTGGACCATCCAAAGTTGTCTATTCTAGTGTCTCTGGAATGAACCGTGTTCGCTTAGGAAAGAACTCTGTTGGTTGGGCTATTAGCTAGCCTTCTCCAGCCCACACTGGCCATCCTATTGAACCCCCTGTAGGAGGCAGTAGTGATTCTTTCTTGTCATCATACATTTTGATATGCATCATGTTATGTATTTAATACTAGATAATCCTTTTAGATATCATGAATGAATGGACCAGCTTCTAGAAAAGCCATTGAAAGTTGAAATCCAATTAATATTTTTTGTGTTGGTTGATTTTTTCTTATCATAGTCCCATCTAACAAGTCTTTCAGGCTAAGATAAACTAGATCAGAAGTTATGCCATCTAAGCATACATGGTACTCCTTTCAACTTATTATATACATATACCTTATTATCCCAATACAGAACCATGTGCTCCATGGCACTAACTTTTTTTGCACTTGCTTAGCCAATCTCTAATCCTGATGGTATGCATATGTTTCTAGTGACTGTCATTCTTTTTTTTCTCCAGCACAGTTGAAGAATGCAAAAAAGCAGTAGATTTTAGTGTAGGCCACCCATTATTTTTTGTTGTTGTTGTCAAAATATGTCTTATATTTACAAAAAGGTATTTACAAACAACAAATTAAAAGGTGGAAGCGTATATACGATGGAGCTTATATTAGTATCCTCTTCTGTAAGACTAGCAATGCAGAAATAAAGCTTGTATAGGTTACCAAATCTAAAGTTTGAGCATCTCTTATCAATAATGCACCCTCAGTTAACAGCTAGTGATGTACCTCATCACTCCACATGGAACAAAAAGTGGACAATTACTAACTTATTGCTCAAAAATAAACTTAATCACTACCAAATCCAATGAAGGAAGAGTAGACAAGATAGCTATAATTGCAAAACAAGGCAGCACACTAGTAGCCCTGCCTTTAAGGAGAACTAAATATTGGTCCTGATTATCCTTCCAAACAGATTAGAAACTGTGTAATTTGTTTGCTCACCTCTCTTCTAGACCAACTGACACCACATCTTGCATTGAAATTTGGAGCTAATAGATTCTGCTAAAGCAACAAAGGTTAAAGTGTTTGTGGTTGATACTACTGCAAGGAATGACCAAAGCTCCACCTCGCATCCCTGCCCACCACGTAGGATGTCCTTCACTTGCCCCTGAATGCCAACAAATTCAAATAGATGATCCAAGACATCCATTGTCAAACATACAAATTAGGGGCAAAGGAACACACTTGAAAAATAGATTGATTCAACAAAATTTGAGGGGATAATGAGTTATTAACAAGGATAAATGCTGATGCATTAGAGAATAGTGTGTTCACCATGGCCACATATCACGGTCCAAAGGCCAAGAAAAACCAACATGTCTATGATGAAGCTCTAATCTGCAGAAAATAAGCTTGCTAGCCACTGTCTGGAGCCCATTCCAAAGTCTCTCAAATCTAGATTACGTGTCTAGAATAATTGGACCCTATACAAAACTTGTCTGCTCTTGTTGAACTACCTTCCATGCAATTGAGTGTATTTGCAAAGCATTTCTTTAGAAATGATCTTGTATGAAACACAGAGGAAAGTAATGAGCCTCCAACCTGCATTGTCCAATGGTGCCCCTAGCTACATTCTTGGTAATGAGTTTATTAAGGCCTTGATTAAGAGATTTAGATAGCCTTTCAGAAGAGAATTATTCAGTTGTCAAACAATAGAAATAATCTTTTATTGTGTCCAACATGGCCTTGTAGAAATCACAACGAAGGGCACCCATTCCTGATGAAACAATCACAACATCCATTCATGATGACTTACCCTGGTAGTCATTGATGAATCAGTGGCTCGAATAATACCAATACTAATATTTGTTTTATAGTTAAAACTAAGATCAATTGAGAATCGATAAAACCAAAGTTCAAATGAAAAAAGTGATGTTAGATAGAGAATAATGTGCATTGCTTATTAGGAATTTCTCCATTGGTTTCCTTGGGTTATTGGCACCTACAATCTTGATTGGTTTGTTACACTCCTTGATATAGAATATTTCGTTTGCTAGATATACACAATTCCATCTATTTAAGGGTTTAAAATGTTGTGTGCTTGCTCCTTCTAATCTCTAAAATACATCCAATAGTCTAGTTCGTTCCTTCTCTTTAGTATTTGCTTCCTTCAACTTGCTAATCATATAGATTCAGGCATTGAGATCCTTGACCAATTTGTTCCGATAGTTGTTTTTTCAAAGTTTCCTTTTCTCCACATTTATTGTTAGAACAAAACTATTACTTGTTTTGGAGCCTTAGGATCTCATAGAAACACTTCAATTCCCTTTGTAACTACTCTTCCCATTTATATGCGTGGGAGGGTATCTATTTTTCCAAATTTACCCAGGGCTTACTCTATGCCCCAATTGGTTCAAGCTAACCCACTTTCCACATAGCTTATTCATGGACGTGATCACTAAAAGCAAGGGTTAGTATGGGTAGATTTCATAATTTGAGAACCTATGATCACTACAAGAAAGGGTTAGTGTGGGTAGATTTCATAATTTGAGAACCTATTGATCAACATCAAAGAATGTTTTTTAAGTGTATATCGACAGATTATCAAAGAAAACACTTTGCAATGATATATTAATTAACTAATCATTGAATATTGAAGAGAATGAATATTTTTTCATGGTTTGTGGATTAATTATGTTGAGAGAAGCGAGATGTTCTATAGCCTAGGTAGGGTTGATCTGCAAGGGTTTGTGCTTAAGCCTACACTTTTAATAATTTTAGGGTTAATTATAGGGTTAAGATGGATTTATGCTATGTTACAGTATATATGGTCTATCCAAGGAATAGTGAATATGCATTGGCCAAAATATCAAAGTGACATTTCTGGCACTGTCTCTTGTATTTCCCGCTTTTTTCTGTCTTTCTGGCCCTGTTTGTCTTTCTGGAAAAATTAGTGGCCTCTTGTCTGCCAGCCAGGGAAGCTAAATTATATAGGGTCTATCCAAGGAATAATAAATATGTATTGGAAAAAACATCGAAGTGACATAAACTGATTTATAATGAAGCTAAGAAAATCAATTCTCATCATAACATAGACACTATACATTTCCAACTTGACATATTTTAATTAGGTCCAACTAGGTGATAATATTTAGAAGCATAACTAGAAGGAGATGCACATGCACACGTAACTACTAGCCATACACACTCGACACTTCTGTAACTATGATATTGTCTTGACAAAGATAATGGAACTTTTTAATTGCTTTGAAGTTTGACATCATTGGACTACTATGAAATTGCATGTAGCTTAACTGTCGGTTTTTTTTCTATCTTAGCAAGTTGGATAATAATTGTGTGCATGCAAAAAGATCGAATAGGCTGAGATAAGTTGAAACTATAAGCAATAAGCATGTCAAATTATGTGTTGAGAATGCTTTGAAATTCTGCCATTCAATTTTCAAAATCCAGCTATTACAAAAGCAAGAGGTGGGTATTTTCAGGGATATTCTCATTGGTAACTCCAGTATAATTATTATCTTGTTATGTACAAAATATTAAAAATTTCAACCATGAGTCCAAGATAATATCATGGACTTGAATTTGTTTTAAATATTGGTTGTGAAGGATCATACCCAACATCCATACTTAACATAATTATTGATTATTTTTTCATCCTAGCAAAGGTTTTGTGCTTTTCATTATTCCATTTCTACGCAAACACTTGTCAGACAACATATGGGTAGAGGCTAATCTTATCTTGTCAATCCAATCCAATATGGGTTCCACTAAGAATCCCTGAAGGACATTTCATGGTAGTTTTGATGCATCTCTGGCTAAAAATTAGGTGGTTTCTGTCAAGTAAAGCCCCAAGCTCTTTTGTATTGTTGAGACTTATATGTATCTAGAAGGCTAGGCGACAAGAGGCTTATCTCTTGGCTCAAGTAGTAATAAATCAACACCAAATGGATGGGAATTTGTTGCATGAAGTTACTGATCCAATATGGTTCTCATCAATAGATTAGATTGGATAATTTTATAAATATCAAGAAAAACGACTATGAAAGTAGGCTTGTGGGACTCTCATCAATAGATTAGATTGGATAAATTTATAAATATCAGGACAAATGTCTACGAAAGTAGGTCTGCGGGACTAAAAGTGTACATCCATTGTAGGCACACATATTACTGTGTCAACGTGGTTTTCATTAATACATAATATATGACAAGAAAATTTTAATTAGTGTCAAATGAATAACTGTTCTTCTATAACTATATGGATTTTAGAACCCATATACTCTCAGTATTCGTAATGGTTAAGGAACATAAACATAGTTCATTCCGAATCTAAGCCCAATTCTGGCCTCCATATCCCCTTTGAAGGATTTTAGCTAGCATCTTGAAACAAAATTGAACGAGAGTCACCTTTAGTCTTCACCTTGAATTTTTGCGTAACACAAAATTATCTGTTTCAAATTCGATTCTGCGAGTGACCCTAGGTCTAGAATTGCAAGTTATTTTGCTTAAACAAATCTGGAATATAGTCTAATTTTTGGTGTTTTTGCATGGATGTGGGCATTCTATGTAAATAATAATAAATCGCATGTTCTTGTAACTCCTACTGATATCTTCTGTTAATTTTCCGGTCACAAAAGTCGGGTGAAATCCCCAGTTTGAAGCCTAAACCCATTATCACTCTCAATTTCTGTGATCTAAGAAGCCATTCAAAATGATTGGATTGTATAGATATTGCAGGATTTGCATTGTCTTGGCTTTATTAAATAAAAAAGGCAACTATAAGTCCTTAAAGCTGATTGGCTCTACAAAATTTTGAAAGATGTAAGCCTTGAATATGCGGAGTTTTTTTTCTTCTAGATATTTGCTTCCCTCTTGAAGTAATTTTGCGTTCCTGAAGAGCTTGATGCAGCTGTTTACAAAATAATTCACTCTGTCAAAGGTTGTTGTTTCCCTATTTTTGTTATTTTGTGGATGTTTTCTCTTGTTTCTCAGCAAAGGAGGCAACCATAACCATCATTTAATCTACTTTTTAAGAGTTGCTTGGGAAGATCTTCATGTAACTTCGAAAGTCAAGCGTATGCATTATTTTTACATATATCTAAAGACAGAAATAGTTTGGTGTTGAGGCAATCATCACATCCCAAAATATGAAATGATTTGTTGAACAAGGAACATGAAACACTTATCTTTTACATGTTCAATATATGACGATGTTTGTTGTAGATATCATTTCCCATTCTGGGATTCATGAATATGTTTGAAGCTTTAACTCTTTAGTACATTGTAAGGTTCTCTTTATTCATGAAGTGACTTTAAATGAAAAGTGTAATAGAAACACTCGGGCTTGTTATGCAATTGGACAAGCCTGATGATGACCCCATATGAACACGTACATTACATGCATCTACGTACATATTGCAACTCCTTATGGAGGAGCTCCACCTGATCTTCTCAGAGACGCTATATAGTATGATGTAATCTTTCTTTGTGGGTTTTATCCATATGTTTAACAATTTTGGCTTAGTATCTTTGCTCTAGAAGGTCAAATTCCCTAGAGTTGGCCACTAAGACACCCAAAACTGCTTACCTATTCCCTCTAGATGTATATGGAGTTACATTGATCCTATTGAGTCCTCAAGCAAGGACCTGTAAGATATGCATTACCTTGGCCCCACCTTCTTGTTAAAATTGGACAACTAGGTCCAAACTCCATGTTGTGATGCTCAGATGAAGATACCAATATTTTTATTGGATTCCTCTTTCAGAGAGGTGTAAGATCCATATAAAATTTATCTTAATCCGATGAGCAGAAAATTTATTTTGAATTTATTATTTATAATAAATTATATGTGCAGGTCGGCCTTAAGGTTTTACACCCCCAGCAGATGTGTCACACAACTCAATGATGTCTCATCGGATCGGCACGGAGGCATTTCATATCAGCCATCTATCTACTGTCTCTTAGTCTTATAAGGCTACTTGGAGGAAAATTTGATCCACACGTGTGAAGAATGGTGTGACCAAGAAGGGCGAAATTGCTTTGTGACTGGTTCCCCCAGAAGGTTTGACCGGTGTGTTTGGTCATAGCATGGTCCAAGAAGCCATTTATTGGAGACTTCGATTTTTGGGAGGGCATTTGTGGCACAGAAGCCAGGAGTGAAAAGGCCACCCAAGGACAGATGCGTTGAGGTTTGATGTTCTTTATGTGTGACTTCTGGATATCGTTATTTCGGAGTTGACTTGAGTTGGTAGGTGAGCGGTTGAGGATTGTTGGCACGTGCAGTTGGCTGATCGGAGACTTTATTGGTTGGAAACATCAGATTGAAACATAACATACCATACATTCTCTTGTTTCTGGTTTGTCTTCTATAGATCCACTGGTATGTTCTATCAACATTTTTACTTAACTGTTTATGTGATTGCTGTTATAAAAGTAAAGTTGCATCAAGCATAGAACATCTACAAAAATTTACATGGTATCAGAGCTGAGGTGAAGACAAGCCCTAACTTATAACAATCACCAACTGAGAAAAATGAGTTCCACAAGTTATGGCTTCAAGGAGGATGACAAGCTGACTGGAAGGGATGACTTCCATGCTTGGAAGATGATATTAGATCTAAAATTGGAAGACCATGATCTCATGGACTATGTACTGGGTAAGATACAAGAACCTCCATCCACTGCTACTGCTACTGCTAAAACCAAGTATAAGAAGGGAGAGATCAAAGCAAAGCTGATGATCAGGGAATCCATTCATAAAAGCCTGGTGGCCTACATCTCTAAGTTGGGTACATCTAAAGATATTTATGATAAATTGATCCTAATGTTCAAGGTAAACAATGTAAACCAAGTGCTATTCTTCAAGAATCAATTGAAGAATCTAAAGAAAGGCAGGGATGAGTCTGTCCAAACATACTTTCTGAAATTGACCGAGATGAGGAACAATCTGCTAGCTATTGGGGAGACAATAGCTGATCATGAGATGGTACTCACCGCACTTGGAGGACCCCCATATGAATGGAAAGTATTCAACACTACCATTCTCAATAATAGTACAATTCCTAACTTTGACGAGCTACTGTCCAGATGCATGCAAGAAGAGACAAGAATGAAGGAATATGAAAATGACAGAAACGCTGAATATGCTGCTCATTCTAGAAAGAAGAACTCTGGTGGCTCTAAGAACAAAGGAAGAACAAGGGCCCAAGGAAAGAAGGGCAAGTGTTTCAATTGTCATAGGCGTAGTCACTATGCCAGAGAATGTCCTTTCAAAAAGGATTCTCCCGATAGTGATGACAACAACAATAACCGAAGGAATGGAAATCAAAGAAACAACAGGTCCAAAGGAAAGAGGAAGGCTCCCTATGATGGAAACAATCAACCGTTCAAAAGGTCTAGAAACTCCAGGTATGAAGAGTCAAATGTTTTTGATAAAAGAAATGAATACATTCTTGTATATGCTCTCTCTGCTGCATCCTCGCCCGACACTATGGATGTCTGGCTAATAGATAGTGGTGCCTCAAGACATATCACTGGGTTCAAGGAAGAACTCTCTGACATGGTTGAGAAGGATACTAATTTGGAAATTATCCTTGGAGATAATGCCACATATCCTGTAAAAGGGACAGGGACTGTGACCCTCCACTTGTCTCAAGGACAAGTCCTACATTTGCAAGATGTACTCTATGTACCAAAATTGAAGAAGAACCTTGTGTCTATATTAGCGATTGAAGACAAAGGCTTCAATGTGGCTTTCATTGATGGAAAAGTGCGTATGTGGAAGAAGAATCTCAAGGAATCTATCGTGATTGGTTTTAGAGTTGGAACACTCTACCAGGTTGAAGGAAGTCCTCTAGGAGCTATGACATGTGATATTATCCGACAAACTGAACTATGGCACCGAAGGTTTAGAGCCCGAAGGTTTAGAGCCTTCAGACAAGGCCTTCTAAAGCAAGAGAGGTGAGTGGCAGGGATGGAAAGCTTTGAGAATAATCATGAAGGTGTATGTAAGGGTTGTGCCGAGAAAAGCATACAAGTACCTACCTCAGTCTTCACAAAGACATCCCGATATTTTCCCTTCGTTATTCTAATCTAGTCAGGTATATTTGCCGTGTCATGTGGTGTGACCAAGGTTTACGAAGTTTAAGTAGGGAGAAGGCTGGCAGATACTAACATATAGAACTCAAGTAGTCACCTCATTTTCTGGACTCCAAAACTCTGAAAGAGGTTTTCATAGGTAAGAAACACGATGTCTCACATTTTAAAGAATTTTTGGATGTATTTCTTTGAAAAAGAAAGAAGTAAGTTGGATGTAGGAAAGGAATGTTTGTGGGCTACATCGAAACCTCTAAGGCCTATAGAGTCTATGTACCTGGTCAAAGGGAAGTAGAGATATGCCATGATGTCACTTTTGACGAAGATGCTTCCCTGAAGAAAGTAGTAGATCTTCCAAGATCTAAGGAAAATCATGAAGCAAGGCCTGGAAATCAAGAAGAACCGCAGGATGAGACAATGCCTGATGTTGAAGGACCAATGGACACTATTGATCCATCTCCTTCACTGGGAAAGAGACCAGCATGGCTCAGGGACACCCTCGAAGATGCTGAGGGACATGCTGCCCCAAGGGGGACATTCCGAGAAAGCAAGAAGCTATGTAGATACCAAGGGTATCTGGCTGCCATGAGTACCATTGTACAAAATGAACCTCGATCTTTTGAGGAAGCCGTAAAGCATCAAGTCTGAAAGGATGCTATGCATGAAGAATATGAGTGCATAATGAAGAATGATGTCTGGGATGTGGTTCCAAGACCGAAGGACAAATCAGTTGTCATAGCGAAATGGCTCTACAAGATCAAGCATGGTTCTGATGGAAGTGCTGAAAAGTTCAAGGCAAGATTTGTTGCCCATGGCTTCTCTCAAAAGGAAGGAGTAGATTATGATGACATATTTGCACCTGTGGCATGATATACCACCATTCGATCAATCATAGCCCTTGCTGCTACGCAAGGATGGAGTCTTGATCAGATGGATTTCAAGACCGCCTTTCTGCATGGTACAATAAAAGAAGAGATGTATGTATAACAACCTCTGGGATTTGAAGTCCAGGATCGAGACACTCATGTCTGCAGGTTGAATAAAGCACTCTATGGGTTAAAGCAAGCACCCAGAGCTTGGTACGAGAGGATCAATAGTTACTTGATGAAGCTAGGCTTCACTCGAAGTAATGCTGATCTGAACCTTTACTTCAAGGTTGTACAGGGGAAGCCTCTCATTCTGGTGTTTTATGTGGACGACCTCTTTTCGGCAGTGCTAACCTTCTCATTCATCAATGCAAGGGAGCTTTGCTGCGAGTTCGAGATGAAGGACCCTGGATAGGACGATGCACTACTTCCTAGGCACGGAGGTCTGGACTTCACAGAGGAATTTTCACTCTCCAGGCTTGTTGTGGCTTTCTGGAAAGATTTGGTGGAGTGAGAATAAAGTGTCATAACAATGGAACTCAACTTCAGAAGTTGAGTGTTGTGTTATTTGAGCAACTGGAAAATCCCTATGGTATCGTTAACTCGTAGGGGTCAGGATATATGTTTTGCGGTCAACACTTTGGGTCATGAATGGCTAGACTCTATCCTTTCCTTGGGTTGGTGCAGATCTTGAGATATCTTCGGGGCACGATAAACCATGGGCTGAGATACAGCTGGAGTGTGAGCACTGTGGATATCTTTGATGCCCTGATAGGCATGATTCTTGGTGGATAAATGAAAGCATCGAGGATCTTTGCTTCAATCTTGGTTACGATTTGATTTCACTGGATGAAGGAGACGAGAAGTCGGTGGCTTTGCAAGGCACGTGGTACGGGCTCACATTGTTGAGATGGCTATTGTAAATGGTTGTTGAGGAAACTCTTTTGTGAGCTATTTGGACATGTGCTAGATACTGCCAGTGACACTAATAATGCTTGAGTGGGTGAACATATTGAGAATCTGATTTTGTTCTAGATCATTTCATATTAATTTCAGGTATCATTTCATGCGGGATATGAATTACGAAGCGAAATGACCGTGAATCCTGATATATAGGAACTAATAAACGGGTCGCCGGATATCTCACTAGCCCACAGGGAAAGTCCCAAGTTCCTAACCTTTCGTGAGAATCTTGGTATCGTGGAACGACCCTATGATGTGGGTCCCGTTGGACGATGAGCTCTGGGAGCTCTGGGGGGCTTTGGGGATAGCTTCTCGGAGTTATAAGCACTCACGGGGCTAGGCTTGCCGAACCTTGTGGTGTTTCTGCCCCAACATTGTGATTATTGAGTTGGTTCACCTCTTATTATCTGTGCCCCGTATGCATCCTACCCATTGAGTTCAGGGCTCATGGGAAGTACCTCTCATTTGGCCAATGAGATGGGAAAAGCTAGAGACTAGTAGCAAAGACTGATGGATGCATTAGAGATTGACGTACTCTCTATCTAGGATGGCACGGTCCAACCACTTGATCTGGGATCAAGTATAGTGAGGTTTCGAACCTCCGCCTGACTTCAGGTCAGATGAACCAACTTCGAGTTGGTTGGAGACTCTTTGTGAGTCTGATAGAGGTTTCGGACCTCTGGGCTGATATTGTCAGCCGGGGGATGATGTATTTATGACTGACCCACTTCTATTCTGAAATAAAGAGGCCAACAAAGCAAGTTACGGCGGGATGACACACGATTTTTTATTGCATTGGTGGATGGAGTTCTCCCTAGTAGAGAGGGAGTGTTAAAATTGGACAACTAGGTCCAAACTCCATGTTGTGATGTTCAGATGAAGATATTGATATTTTTATTGGATTCCTCTTTCAGAGAGGTGTAAGATCCATATAAAATTTATCTTAATCCGATGAGCAGAACATTTATTTTGAATTTATTATTTATAATAAATTATATGTGCAGGTCGACCTTAAGGTTTTACACCCCGAGCAGATGTGTCACACACCTCAATGATGTATATAAATACAGTCAACTTTGGAGAGCATTTCACACTCACTCATCACATCATCTTCTTCTCTTCTGATCTAGTACGAGCTACTTGGAGGACAATTTCGATCCACACGTGTGAAGAAGGACGAATTACTACAGCCAAGGAAAAGGACGAAATTGCTGCAGCTAGGGTTTCCACGAAGGTTTGACCAGCATTGACTTTGGTCAACGCATGGTCCAAAGAGGCTGAAATTTATTAGAGACTTCGATTTTGGGAGGCCGTAAACATTGGCACAAGAACCGAGGTCAAAAGGTTGACCGAAGTTGGAGATGCGTTGACTTTGATGTTGCTGCCTTGCGTTGACTTTTCTGGACATCGTTGAATTTTCTGGAGTTGACTTGAGTTGACTGGGTGATTGATTTGTGGATTGTTGTGACACATTCTGGGTTGGCTGATCAAGGAGACTTTGCTGGTTGAAGCATCCTGTTGACCGTCGTAACGCACCTTCACATTCTGCTGTTTCTGGTTTGTCTTCTATAGATCCACTGGTATGTTCTATCAGCATTTTACTTAACTGTTTGGGTGATTGTTGGTCATAAAAGTAAAGTTGCATCAAGCATAGAGCTTGTCTAGGGTACACAGCTCATACACGGATTCATATAAAATGTCGGCTTCACCTTTGTGGGAAAAATGCCATGGGATGGAGAGTAACAAGTAGGAATCAAAACTTGTGTAAGTGTGTGACACAACAAAGAGCCAAGTACATAAGGTAAGAGGAGGAAGCCCAAATATAAATCTAAAAAAAAGAACAAAGGATGGCTTTGAACATGTTAGCCCACAATCACATGAACAAAGAGCTCCCATCATCCTCCCATGGCGGTGGATATGGAGGCATAAGAACAAACATCCCTTTAAGGCAGCCAGAACCATACTTGATTTCCTTGTGTGAAGGGTGTGAGAATGATGTGGATTCAAAAATTTATGATTTCTCTATGCATATGAATACCATTCCTTTGTTCTTCGCTCACCTTATTGGCATGAAATGGTTTTTGCAATTAATGATGCCCCCAAAGGACAGAGAGCCACCAGGTATGATAGGGCTAGAACTATGGTGCAAACTTCCTTTCAACATATGACTACGAAAAGTTCAAGACCACCATAAACATTGCAAAACTATTACTTCAAACAATTAAATGTGTTAGCCTACAATGTCAACCAAGTCATCATGATAATGTTTTTCGTTGTAAGGCGGTGGGAGCAATTATTGAGGAGATAGATACCCCAACATGTTGCTTTGGTTTGGGTGTTTGGTTCACCTGATATGAACCTCTTCATGCATGATATTACTAAGAACAAACACCCTCGATACAAATGGATTGGTGGTTGTACAAAGAGAAACAGAAATGAGAAAGATTTGTTACCAATCATAACAATATACATGGACAACGAGATAGAGTCTTTGTGTTCTCCCATGTAGAAAATCCTTGAAATTTTGATTTGCTAATATGAGCAATCTAAAATAAATTTTCTCCTCACAAGCTCACGCGCAAACCTAAGTGCTTCCTATTGTTTGGTCTCACCCGACTCATGCTCACCAAAACAATGATTAAACTTATGCCTTCATTCCTCCTTTTAAAGGAAATTTGAATGGTTAAAAAAATTAGTGAGCTTCTAATTAAGGAGTTTCCTTTTGTGGATTTTGGTAGAATTTCATGAATTTTCTTGGATTACATTCCTTTAATGCCATGTAAAAATCCTGGAAATTTTAAATCTACTAATAAGCAATGCGAAATAAATTTTCTCTCCTGGCTCCACTGAGCACTGCTTCGTATTGCTTGGTCTCACCAGCTCATGCTCATGACAATGATTAAACTCGTGCCTTCATTGCTCCTTTTTAAGGCAAATTGGATGGTTAAAATTGGTGAGTTTCTAATTAAGGAGTTTGCTTTTGTGATTGATTAAGCTAACATGGGTTCATTGTTCATGCAACTCATCCTATATAATTAACCACTTGAAAATCAATCACTTGTGTTTTTCTCGATCGACTCACACTAGAAAATCAAAAAACTCGACTTTGAATTTCAACACATCAATTAAGCACCCAGCCTAACACATCCTATGTTTTAGGGACATTCCTATATTTTAAGAACTCTTCCTAATTGCAGGAACTCGAACATGCAAAGAAGGAACTCGAATTTGACTCCTCGAATTAAGGCACAAATCAATTGCTTTACGCTACTATTGCCAGCACGAGGATCAAGAGAGTGTTTGAAAAGTTTCGTGATTCAGCTTTGAGTTGAAAATGCTACAGAAAGAAGGATCAATACTCTAATGTACGACAATGGTGGGGAGTATGTATCGAATACCGTTAATTGATTTCTACGGGGATGTTGGAATTAAGAGGTAGTTAATAGTTCCTTACTACCTCGAACAAATTCAGGACTACGGAAAAGAATAGGGCTATAATGGGTATTGTAAAGATATCCCCTTGATCAAGAATTGCCGATTTTTTCGAGGTGAAAGTGAGACTATTATCTACGTTCAAAATAGGTGCCCACTTCGAATCTCGGAATATAGCCACTCACGAAGAAGCTGTTTACGAGGTGAGAGACCAAATGTTTAACATTAAAGAACCTTTGCTTGTCCGGTTTTTGTTCATGTACCCAAAGAAAAGGAGCAATTTGGAACAATCACGAAAAAGGGGCCTTTTTTGTTGGATATGGTGAGAATTCAAAGGCCTTTAGGGTCTATATTCGAGCAATGATGTCTTGAGACACTGTGAGAGATGTTATATTTGATGAGATGTTGCATTCTAAAAAGCCATGGGTTCACACTTGGAATGCGATGATAGTACAAATGCTCAAAGAATGTGGAACCAAAGCCCTAGGAGCTTGGCACCTGTAAGAATGAAAGACTCTCGTGTAGAAGACATTGATCGTGAACTTTATTCAGATCTCTAAAAGCTCCTATTGTTGAGACAAGAAAGAGACCTGCCCTATTAAAGAAAACATTGAAGGAAGATGAAGTTCATGTTGTTGCTCGAAGACTTTCGAAGCAAGAAGCCAAAGAAATACTCTGGTTATACAATCTTGATGTGCAAGATCATGAATCTGGGCTCATCCTCCTATGAAGACGTTGTTGAAGAGCAAGTATGGAAAGATGCGATGATGAAAAATATCAATCTATATTGAAGAGATGTTTGAGGGATCATGGCTAGACATGAAGGAGAATCCATTGTATCTTCAAAATGGATCTACAAGATAAAACATGTTGTTGACACAAGTGTGGAGAAATACGAGGAAGCTAGATTGCAGCTTGTGGATTCTCCCGAGAATATAGAAGGATTATGAAGACGCATTTATAGGTTGCCAAGTATGCATCTAATAGATTTGTTATTTCTCTTGCATCTATTGTGGGTTGGAGATTTATAAATGGATGTCAAGTAACTTTTAAAATGGGGTCATTTAAGAAAAGGTCTACATTGAACAACAAAGACTCATATTTGCAAATTGAAAGAGAGCCTTGTATGTGTTGAAAGCGAGCCCTCACGCTTGGTACTCCTATATTGATGGTTATTTATTGAGTTGTTTCAAGAATTGTGATCTTCCTTGAATCCTGTTTCAAAGTTGTTGATGGTGAAGCTTCTGATATTGTTATTATGTGTAGACGATTTGTTTCGAGGTAACGAAGTATTGATTGTTTAATGCAAGAGAGGGTTGGTTTACGAATTGAAATGAAGCCATTGCTTCATCCATTATATTTGGGATTGGGGTGTGGCCCTTGGGGAGATCTTTGTGGGCCAAGGCAAGTACATTGTTTTGATTCTTCAAAAAGTTTTGGCATCATGGTTGCCAAGTCGATGGTTCTTGCTATGGTGTGACAAACTTGAAGAAGATCTGAGACGATGACTCGAGTTGTTTGATCCTACTATATATCGAGAGATTGATTGGCTCGTTGAACTATCTTGTGAATAACAAGCCAAATATTTGTTATGCATTAAATACATTGAGTCAATTTCGGTGGATCCTCGACATGTACACATTTTGTTGTAGCATAACACATATTGAGGTACTTGTAGGTACCATTGAGTATGTTTAAATATGTCTTCTAATGGTGAATGGAAACAATATGGTTTCATTGATGCAGTTAGGTTGGTAACTCTAATCATGTCTAATGATAAAAAGAGCATCTTTGTTTTTATCCTAGGCTCGCCATGGTTTCATGGTCTTGTAGGGAAACAAACCTTTGTTGCATTAAGTACGGTCGGAGATGAATACATTGTTGCTAATAATGCCTAATGTGAGGCTATATGGTTTGAGGTGTTCTCCTAACTTGTTTGATCAAATGTTAGAGTCGACTATTATCTATTGTGATAATCAAATTTGTGTAGGGATTTACCTAAAAGCCGGTGTTGCATGACAAATATGTTCCTATTCGAGGAGAAAGCGTTGTTGATGCATTGACTAAGTAATTGTCCCCGGATAGTTTAGTTTATTTCGAATGTGACTTGGAGTTGTGAAACCCTGCGAGGTGAGAGGAAGCATTAATTACATGGCATCATGGATAGACCATCTCCAATAAGCTATGTGCCAAGACATTGAGGTCAACGAATGGATTCCTCTCATAGGTTGTGTCTTGAGAGACATTGTTGTCGGGATATGTATTGATGATTCCTCCGATAGGTTGTGTGTCGAGGGCTTGTTGTTGTCTGAGAGATGTATTGATGATTCTATTAATGGTTGTGCGCAAAAGTCATTGTTGGTAGGGAGATGTGTTGATGATTCCTTTGTAGGGTGTGTTAAGAGACCTTGTTGTTCGGGAGAGATACTTTGAGTTGGATGTTATGTATCTTTCCTTATGATGAGATCGAGAAGTGAAACTTAGATTGTGTTCTCTTCCTTAGGTTGTGGGCAGAGACCTATGGATTAGTCAAGAAGATGGTTCATGAAGAATGAACAACTACCTCCCTAGCTAAGAGGGAGCATTAAATATAAGGTAGCAATGGTCGTATTTCTCATCAAAAACGTGGAGAAGAAATCACCTATAAGTCGGCTCCATAAGAGTTCATCATGTCGACCCCTACTAGGGCTAATTAGCCCTTATTTGACACTTATTAATAAGTGATCATTGGCATCATTTCGTCCATCATCAAACTCAACAATTCGAACTACAATTACAAAATTTGAACTTCTATTACGAGGCTTACTTACATGTGCGAATAAGTTTTTCGAGTTTTTCTTTGTGATTTATTTTGCTTCAGGGTTCATTGACATAGTGACTTGGGATGGGTTTTTGTCTCTATTTTGTTGATGCTCTTGTGGCCGAAAAATTAACGGGGAAAGCACACTCTATGTTCTAACTTATTACAGAAGTTGTAAAGCATGTTTTGGAGGTATATACTCTAGGCTATTCAATGGTAATTACGGTGGTGCCCTTGACCTTCTTTGACGATCGCTTTGGGCTGCAATCGGCCCCTTCTTGTACGGACCTTCTTGTTGAACGAAGTGACATCTCTCTCTCTTATTATGTAGGCAGGGCCAGACCGTTTTTATTGTTGATCATTTTGGAAATGTTGAAACATTTTATATCATGTACTATTGATGGACAAAATCTCTCTCATAAGGAAAGAATTTTGGGTTTTCCCTAAGTGGGTTTTTCCATGTTTGTGAACTAATCTCTTGGTGTCTCTTGTCTCTTCATTCTGCATTGTCTGCTATGATTTATATTTACTACTCTTCTTCGAAAGAGTCATTGGTTGAAATTTTTCATGCATATCTACTTCTTGATGAAAGGATCAAGTAATTGTATATATCAATAAAAATAGTTATCAAATTGTTAAAAACTATTCTAGTCTTTGCATCACTAAATTAAAACCACCTTCCACAAGACCAAGAATAAGGAATATTTCAGCGAATTGAAAGAGGAGGACATGGGTATCACATTGAGCCTTTAGTAGATGATGGCAAGTACATGACTGGGGTAGATATTCGATTTGAGAAGGAGTTTGGTAGCTCTCTCATCTCAAGGATATCCTTTATGTTCCAGGCCTTAAGAAGAACCTTATTTTTATTACTACCCTAGAGGACAAGGGTTGTGATGTTAATTTTAGTAGAGGTAAGGCTTACCTAAACCATTTATGCAGATATAAAAGCAAATTGGTGTGAGGATGAATAATCTTTGCGAGTTGCATGTTGAGTCATCTGCAACCTTCGACAAAGCGGGGGGGGTGCACGGAAGCGAGGGAACGTGGGGAAACGCGGGGGACGCAAAGACATTTGCATCCACGGGGGCGTTAAAAATCCTTTAGCATATAGACACAAGACTACCACAATGCACATTCGACCAACATGAAGTGTGCAATAGGTGCACCTGCAAGTATACCAAGTCATCTTTCGAGGCCGGAACAATAGGCAGTGATTTTGGAGGTGGTAAGTTGGTGTATATGAGCCCTTATCTTCTCCCACCACTCATGAGCAATAAGTATTATCACTTTCATAGATGACTATTCTGCGAAAAACACGGATCTTCTTTGTGGAGGAGGAGGAGGTCTTCTCCAAGTTCATGGGTTGCAAGGCCTTCGTAGAAAACCATGGGAAAGATCAAACGGTGGTGTGATGGTGTGGAATATGTCAGAAATGCCTTCAGGGGACGTGTGTGCCAAAGGGGGCAATGGGGAAAGAGCTTACAACACCCCATAACCCTCGAAGAAATGGGGTAGCTAAGAGGAAGAACCACATCATAGTTAAAGCGACCAAGGCCATGTTGCATGACCGAGCGATACCCATGTTCTAATGAGCGAGGAAGGCATACTATACGATATTTCTACATAACGGGGTTCACAGTGTGAGCAGGTATAAACGGAGGGGGGGGGGGCTTTCGTACGAGCTTCGAAAAGCTTTAAGTGTTCTCTTTTGCATCTTTGGGAAAAAAGTTTACTTCCATGTCGTCGCGAGAAGCGAGGGCGCTCGAACCCACGAGCGCAAGGGTTTTGCATGGGTTACGGTGGGACATCTCATGCATGCGGGGGTATATATACCGTCGCTCGAAAACCCGAGCTTTGAGGGGTCATCGAGCAAATTAGGTAACGAGGAGAGCCACTCACTCCAAAGCGAGGGCCTCGGCCCGGTGTCACACATTGAGTCTCGACCAAGTGGCAAGCGAGTCGCCCGACAAAATGACCGAGAGTGCGCCACAGCGAGGATAAGGAGGAGATACCAAGACAAGTGGAGAGCGGCCACTCGGTCGATGACTCCCACGAGGAGGAGGGAGGAAGAGAGCCAAGTGGGTCGGGGTTGATTCAGAGGCTCTTGGCTCTATGTTCAGCGAACACGAAGGTACATCGGATATGTGGTAATAATGGGCGAGTTGTTGAACACAAAGCCTTGTTGTGAGAGGCGACCTCTCGGCAAGGGTGGCGAGATGTCATGGTGGAGAATGTTCCTCCATCATGAAGAATGATATTTGGGGTGTGCCACTACCGAGAAAATGTGCGCAATGAAGCTCACGCTAGTGTATCGAGTGAAGTATGGAGATGTGAACGTGGAGAAAGGTACCAAGTTCAAGTTTGTGATCGAGGGCTTCTCGCAGGTTGAGGACATCAACTATGAGGAGACATTCGCTCCGGTGGCATTATTCATCCATCGGGGAAGATTCTAGCCTTCGACTCAAATGGGGTGGAAGATCCACCGGTTGGACGTGGGGCATCGTTCATAACAAGGTGGTTGAGGAAAGAGATTTGTAAACAGCCAATGAGACCTTCGTAAAATGCTGCCTATTCGTTGAAGAGCTCTTCTGGCTTCTTCGAGCTCGAAACATGGTACACTTCGTAGTGATAGCTACCTTCGATTAGGCTTCACTAAGTATGAAGGCCCGATGTAACCTATCTTTTGCATCATGGTTGGAGGGCTTTCGCTAGCTACAAGTGCTCTATGTTTGTGATCTTATTTGACTACGACAAACACCTTGGTTCAAGGTGCAAGGCGAGCCTTGCAAGAAGTTGAAGATAGAAATATGGAGCTTATGCTATTTCCTCGGGTTGACGATGGCATAGTGATTGGAGAAAAATCTTCTTGGGGCGAAGTACACTATGAATGTCCTCAAGAGGTTTCATATGCAGGTGCATGCCCATGGCTTCAGCTTCCTCTACTCACAAAATGGAGAAGGTGGACGTAGCAAAGCAACCAAGTAAATGCTACATTGTACAAACGACTCATCGAGTACGTTGATATGCCGAGTCAACACATGGCACGACATATGTTTTGCGATGTGAACCACTTGAACGAGTTCATGATGGATTCTACGAGTTCTTCAACTTGCTACCAAGCATGTTTTGAGGTATCTCAAAGGCATGGCGGTGTGAATTATGGTATAAACGGGTTTGATGTAGTGAGGCTTTGAGACTTCAACGATGCAAATCGGGTAGGGATTTCAGCAGTTAGAAGGAGTGCTCTAGGTTGTGTCTTCAACATTAAGTCGACCAATTAATTCTGTTCACCGAAGTAGAATACGATGCACTCGATTCAACAAAAGCCAGAAATGCGGTAGCTACTGTTTGGCGACGCATGTGAAGCTATGCGGATGAGGAAATTGCTTGCGGGGCTTTTCGAGCCGAGATGGAGGCCCACTATGATACATTGTGACAATCAAAGTTGCATTAAGCACACGAGAATCCGGGTGTTTCGTGATTGCTCCAATCATATCACTGAATCAAGTATCGCATCTCGGGGGCACTTAAAAGGGATAGTGTAGTTATCGTACATTCCAACAAAAGAGAAGACAATAGATATCTTGAAAAAGTCATTGGTAAGAGGTAGTTTCGTATATTTAAAATAAGTTGGGAGTTACATAGAATCCCCTCCTACTAGAGGGAGTGTCAAAAAATGTAGCAATGGAAGGTCGTTTGGCTTGTGCCTTAGCGAGCGAAGACCTAAGTTGTCTCTTTATGTTAATATTGGGCAACTAGGTCCAAACTCGGTGCTGTCATATGATGATGTTTATATTTTTGTTGGATTCCCCTTTCGAAGGGTAGAATTGATCTAAAGATCATCTTGTTTGAATATTGAGAACATATATTTGATTTTATTTTCACACATATGAGTCGGCCCAAATTTGTAATGTAGGATCACAAGCCTAATAGATGTGTCACACACCCTTACTAATGGATATAAATTGAAGAGACTTGGAGATAATTTTCTCATCATATCATCACACATTCCTCATGATCTGTTTGGTCCATACAGCCTAAAAGAGGCTTCTCTCTCTCTCCCACGTGTGAATATGGATGCCGGAAATCTGGATGATGTCGGATATGGATGCTAGAAATATGGATGTCGGAAATATGGATGCTGGAAATGATTCCAGAAATGGATGTCCGAATTTTGGATACTGGAAATATGGATGATGCCATAAATGGATGTCGGAAATGATGGCAGAAATGGATGTTGGAAATCTGGATGCTGATGAGGGATTCTTTTGTTGACTCACGTTTACTTTTGGAGCTATCTTTGAGGGGTGTGTGTGGCACTTGGAAGATTGGTTGATCTAATGTTAAGAAACAAAATTCTGGCTGATGCATCCTATTGATTGTTTTAACACACACCACTACCTATATTTGTTGGACAAGAAGAATTGTAAAATATGATCTACATTATTTGGCTTGTCTTCTGTTGATCTATTATTATGTTTTGTTGGCATTTTACTTTCATTTTTATGTGATTGCTAAATTGAATTGGGCCTATAAGAAAGATTGAAGTGAAACTGCATTAAGCATAGAACATACCATGGTTATCTAAAATTAACATGGTTTCAGAGTTGAGGTGAAGAAAAAGCCCAAGATAGTGTGGAAATCAATCACCGAAGAAGAATTCTTGTCAAGGACCAATGGTCTGATGATAAGTTGACTGACAAGTCTGATTATCATGCATGGAATATGTTCTTGGATTTGGCATTAGAAGATCAAGATGTCATGGACTATGTGCAGGGTAAGATTCATGAGCTTCCATCATATTTTATGAGGCTCACAGAAATCAGGAATGATCTCCTTGCCATAGGAGAATAATTAGTTGATCAAGATCTCGTCCTCATTGCTCTTGGAGGAATTCCATAAGACTGATGCACTCAAGAGGAGATAATAATGATGAGGAGATATCATCCCTCTAATGGAAATGCAGGTGACCCTACTGCCTTCGCCGCTCATCCAAAGAATAAAATCAATGGTCGTCTGAGAAATAAAAACCATGGAAGAGTGGGGCCCAAAGGAAGGAAGGGAAGATGTTACACTTGTAACAATTTCGGTAATTATGCAAGAGAGTGCCTTAATAGAATGGACTCTCCCAGGGATGATGACAACAACAAATTTGAGGGGAATGGAAATAAAAGGAACAAAAAGTTCAAAGGAAAAAGGAAGGCTTCCTCTCATTATAGTGGAAATGGGAAAACTTTCAGGAGGTCAAGAAATTCCAAGTACGATGAGTCTAATGTTTTTGATAATAAGAGAAATGAATTTATTATTGTATCTACCCTCTCTGTTACATCTCCTCCCAACACCCTGGATGTATGGTTCATTTATAATGGTGCTTCAAGGAACATCACTAGTTATAAAGAAGCCCTCTCTGATTTGATTGAGAAGTATACAAATCTAGAAATTATCCTTGTAGATAATTCCACCTATCCCATGAAAGGGATAGGGACTTTGACCCTTCATTTATCTCAAGGTAAAGTCCTCTGTTTACAATATGTGTTGTACGTACCTGATTTGAAAAAGAACCTTGTGTTTATTTCAGCAATGGAAGACAAAGGGTTCAAGGTGGAATTCATTGATGGAAAGTTATGTATATGAAATAAGAACTTCAAGGAAGCTCTTACTATTGGTATTAGAGTTCATACACTCTACCAGGTTGGAAGAAGTCCATTGGGGGATATGTCATGTGATACAACTCTTCAAACAAAGTTATGGCACCATGTTAAGATTTTGTAGGGCAAGTGATTAATACAAAATTCTCTTCTTGATAACTACTTGTGAGCTTGCTTATGTATTCTTCTTTAAATTTTCTTATGTAGTCTATACTCTATGCCTTCCGCAATCTTGTAATCTTGTACCTTCCGCAATCTTATACTCTTGTAATTTATGTGGATTATACTCCTGTAACTTTCACAAATCATACTTATGCTCCTTCCGTAATTTATACCTTTCAATCTGCATCGAACTTTTGTTCTTATATATGCACCATATAACTGTTATGATGCTTCGGACAGATACGCACCTTCTAACTGTTATGATGCCTTGGAAAAATCCGTATTTTCTAACTGTTATGATGCCTCAAACAGATCCGAATTTTTCTCATAGGGATCTACAATAAGTTCTATCTTCTATCTGCAATTTATTCATGTGGTAGATTTCAGCCTTGTCCACCGTTCTTTTCAACTCCCAATGAACCGCAGTCTTGGTATATATATAGTGAAGTAATCTTACTTTTAGGCTGACCATCAACTGTGATTTAGGCCGACTTATGTAGGCCGACATGACTGTAGTTTCTTCAATAATTTAAGAGGTTTTTCTTCAACAACGATGAGGAATTAACTTCACTATGTTATGGAGCTTGTCTTCAACATTGTATGATGGCTAATTGAGAGCTTCTTCACAAGGCCTTAGGAGCACATTTTATTAAATTTGAAATTTTCTTTATATAAATACATAATTACATGAATACTGACCTAGTTAAACTTTTCAACACACCGGAGGTTTTCACACCTTCATTACAAAGCCCTTCCCAAAGCAAGGAAGGTGGTGACAAAGATGCCCGAATTTAAAGATGATCATGAAGGTATATTTCAGGGTTGTGCTGAAGGGAAGCATACAAGGGGACCATTCCCATCAATTTTCACAAAGACAACTGATATCTTGCATTCTTATTTATCTGGTATGCTTCCCATGACATCCTTGGGAGGATGTTCCTATTACATGAATTTTACAAATGAATTCTCCCACAAGACCTGGATATATTTCTTGAAGAAGAAGGACGAAGCATTCAAATGGTTTCGTACCTTCAAGGCCTTGGTGGAGAAGAGAATAAAATTTTTGAGGATCGACAATGGGTCCGAGTATGAGTCAAATGAATTCAATTACTCTTGCAGTGAATTTGGCATTAAGAGGGAGACCACAACTATGTATACTCCTGAGAAAAATGGTTTTGTTGAAAGACAGAACAATAACATTGTGGAGGTTGCCCACGCCATGCTATGTGACCAAGGTATTCCGAAGTTTCTATGGGGATAAGTTGTGAACATTGTTATGTACATTCAAAATAGATGCCCACATTCCGCTCTGGACTCCAAGCCTCCTGAAGAAGTCTTCTATGGTAAGAAACCAGATGTTTCTCATTTTATAGTTTTTAGTTCTCCTGTTTACTTTCATGTGCCGAAAGAAAAGAGAAGCAAGTTGGATGCTTCTGGAAAGAATGGAAATTTTGTGGGCTACAATGAAACTTCCAAGGCATATATAATCTATGTGCCTGGTCAAATAGAAGTAGAGATATGCCACGATGTCACCTTCGATGAAGATTATGCCCTCAAGAAAGTGAGAAATCTTCTTAGCTGCAAGGAATACAAAGAAGATGAAGAAGCAGGGAAGCAGGAAGAGCCTAAGGATGAACCAATGCCTGATGTTGAAGGACCTATGGATCCTATTGATCCAAATCCTTCAAATAAGAGAAGACCCTCATCTCTTAGGGATACTCTCGAAGAAGTCGAGAGACATATTGCCCCGAGGGGGACATTCCGTGAAAGCAAGAATCTGAATAGATACCAAGGGTATCTATCAGCCATGAGTAAAATTGTACAATTTGAGTCTGGATCATTTAAGAAGTCATAACGCATCAAGTCTGGAAGGATTCTATGCACAAATAATATGAGTCCATTATGAAAAATGATGTCTGGGAAGTGGTCTCGAGACCAAAGGACAAATCTATTGTTACCTCGAAATGGCTCTATACGATCAAGCATGGATCTGATGGTAGTGTTGAAAAGTACAAGGCAATATTTTTTGACCGAGGCTTTTATCAAAAATAAGGCATAGATTATGATGATATATTTGCACCTATCACCCGCTATACCACCATCTGATCTATTATTGCCCTTGTTTCAATGCAAGCATGGAGTCTCCATCAGATGGATGTGAAGACTGCTTTTCTGCATGGCTCAATAAAGGAATAGGTGTATGTGGAGCAACCTTTGGGGTTAAAATTCCAATATAGAGACACTTATGTATGCAGGTTGAGGAAATCCCTCTATGGGTTGAAGCAAGCCCCCAGGGCTTGGTACAAGAGGATAGATAGCTACTTGATGAAGTTGGGCTTCACTCAAAGTAATGTTGATCCAAACCTTTATTTTAAGGTTGATAGAGAAACGCCTCTCATTCTATCTCTCTGTGTGGACGATCTCTTCCTGACAGGTGTTGAACCTCTCATTCATCAATGTAAGAGGGAGCTAGTTTTTGAGTTTGAGATGAAATACCTAGGACTGATGCATTGCTTCCTAGGCTTGGAGGTCTAGAAAAGGCCAGGTGAGATTTTCCTTTCTCAAGGAAAATATGTCATGAATTTGTTGGAGAGATTTGGTATGGGGAACTGTAAGTCTATGTCGACACTAATGGAACTCAACTTTAAGAAGTTGTGTGGAAACACTGCTGGGCCCAAATTGAGAAATCCCACTAAGTATCAACAACTCGTGGGGACCCTGATGTTCTTAGTGAAATCCTGTCTAAATGTATGTTTTGCAATGAAAACTTTGAGTCAACATATGGTTGAGCCTCATCACATTCACTGGATTGGTGCCAAGAATCTATTGAGATGCCTTCAAGGCATAATCAACCATGGGTTGAGATACATTGTCAGGAGTTTGAGACTCCATGGATATACTGATGTCGATTGGGATAGAAGTGTGGTGGATTGCAAGAGCACATCTAGATGTTGCTTCACCTTGGGTTCTGCTCTGATATCTTAGATGAGTAGAAAGCAAAAGTTGGTGGCTTTGAGCATCGCTGAGGCTAAATACATTGCAATGAGTATGGCCTATTGTGAAGCTATTTGTTTGATAAATCTCTTCAATGAGTTGTTTGGACATGTGCTAAATACCACCGTTAGCCTTTGTGATAACAAGAGTGGGATTCGTCTTTCTGAGAATCTCATGTTCCAAAATCGATCCAAGCATATTGATATTAAGTACCACTTTGCCCAAGACATGGTACAACGAGGTACCGTAAGGCTCGATCACATAGGAACTGATGAGAATTTTGCAGATATTCTCACGAAGCCCCTGGGGAAGTTCATGTTCCTAACCTTACATGAGAAGCTTGGAATCATGGAAATACCTTATTGTGAGGGTCTTGCTTGAGTCGGACTATGATCTCTGGGAGCTCCACAGAGCTTGGGGATAGCTTCTTAGAGCTATAAGCACACACAGGGCTAGGCTTGCCAAACCTTGTTGTGCTTCTGCCCCACTATTATGATATTGAGTTGGTTGTTAAAATTTGGGTTCCAGAGGACAAGAGGTTACCTAAGGCTTTGATCTTTTGCCTAGGGAAAATTGTCCACTTTATTGCACTTATTCTCCTAAAGTGACTTTATAAGTGGTAAAGTCAGTTTAATTTAACAGTGACTTTATAAGTGATAAAGTTATATTCTAATTTTAAAGTGACTTTATTAAATTCAATGAAGAATAGAAAGTTAAAAAGTGACTATGGAAATAAAAGGCTAAGTGGGTCTTTATTTAAGTGGGTGAGTTAAAAAATAGAAAGTAAGAATTAAATGCGCATTTATTCTCATCCCTAGATCTAAATGAATTTGAGCCATTAGATCTTAGGGTTACCCAAAAGGTCATTTAGGTTAAAAGGAGAGAAGAAGAAGAAAATATCAATTCATTCTTTCATGAGCATTTAAGAGAGAAGGCAAGAGAGAGAAAGGAGAAAATTTCTAAGCAGGGAGGAGGTAAAGGAGAGCAACAATGAGACATTCAGCAAATTCGTACAACAACATTTTTTGGCATTCATTCCAAGGAAAATCCGTACAACAATTTTAGGCACACATTTTGTAATATCCCAAAAGGGAAAATACTGTAATACTTAAACACAATATAAGAACTGCAGAAAAGTGAACAATAAATCTAAAGACAGCATCAAAATATACAGAGAAGTTGAGCCTATTATGTGGAGATGATTACAGTTACAAAAGTGTAAAAATAGAGGTACTCTAGCCAAAGAAGTGCCCTAGAATGACCCTACAAACATGCTACAAATAGCATTGCGTAACTGAGGAGCTACAGGAAGCAAAAATGCACTGCCCCTTTTGATGTTGATGTACATATATGTAATATTCCTCTTTCTGAAATATCAAAATCTATTCCAGAGATTGACTATAGGGTCATTTACTGGATATGTCACCCTATAGAAAGGATGAGATCCAGAGGCTACCTGGCCCTCTACAGACTCTGTCTATAGATCTTGTAATATTCCTCCTATAGGAATTGCCCAAAGAATGGGGCTGCAATGATGTATGAGCATATCATGAAGAGACAACGTTATTTTATGAGTTGTAAGACAATAAGATGTATATATAGCCAAGAATGATGTTATAGCAGTAAAAGAGTACAAGTTCTTGAGGAAACAACCTCTCAGGCAATGCAAGCCTCAACAAGACATGTACTTGAAAGTAGAAGAACACTGCTATTTCTGCATAAACCCAAGCTATGAGGACACAGTTTATAGAAGGTACTGCTCCATATTACATTATAACTAAAATATATGGCAAGATATGGCTCAAATACAATAGGGGAGCAAGGCTCTAACCTTTAGAAACAATAATACATCAATCCTCCAAGGGATTGTCCGAAATATACAAAATGGAAAAAATGTCAGAGTTGCTGGGCAGCTGCTACAACTCAAATCTGGAACTCAATAGAGAAGGTTGAAGATGATAATAAATCTGAAGTAGACCTCCTCCAATCGAAATATGAAGTGGAAGGCCACTAGAAAATTTGGCAGAAATTCTAGCGGCCAATTCGTCGCTATTCCGACACACAGTTGTCGCAAGAGTGACAGTTCGAGGGCGGGAAAAATGTGGTTTACCATGCCATCGCAGTTCCGATGCAATTAAAAAGTGTCGCACTATCGACACCTTTTCCGTCGCTTCCAAACAAGCGTCACTCTTCTGACGTTTCCCAATCCGTCGCACTTTCGACCTTTGTAAACTGTCGCACTTCCGACGAAATGTGGTCCAACGTTTTGAATGTCACTCTTCCAATGTTTGTAAACTGTCACAATTACGACGAAATGTGGTCTGACGTTTTGAACGTCGCTCTTCCGACGTTTGTAAACTGTCGCAATTCCGACGCAGTGTGGTCCAACGTTTTGGACGTCGCTCTTCCGACGGTTGTAAACTGTCACAATTCCGACGAAATGTGGTCCGACGTTTTGGACGTCGCTCTTCCAACGTTTGTAAACGGTCACAATTCTGACGAAATGTGGTCCGACATTTTGAACGTCGCTCGTCCGACGTTTTTATACTGTCGCTCTTCCGAAGTTTCTAATCTGTCGCAATTCCGACACTTACAAGGCGTTGGTATAGCGACGACAGCTTCAATTTAAAAAAAAAATGAAACTTTAAAAGAGGAAAAACGTTGTTTTGAATATATTATATGAAGTAAAACAGTCCATGAAGTCATTACATTTTCACATCTGAAGATTGGAACCCAAATATCCATCCAGAAAAGTGGAAGTCCCACCCCAGACAATGATAGAAAAATACCCCATGTCACATACAAGAACATGATATAAAACCCAGTAACGGTCCACATGGAGATTATCGACAATCTGAGAAAGCATCCAAATATGCCCGAGGAATCTATAAGAAAGTGAAATAGCAGTATGTAGAATAGTAAAGCAACATATAGAGTACCGACGTCCATTGTTCCAAATACAAATTAAAGTACCCAAAATCCTGCAACAGAGAAAAACGCTAATCATGTGAGGAGTGTGATATGTCCAAAATATAAAAAGATCATCAGACCATATCAATAAACCAGCAACATAGACCAGCATCGCTAGTTTTGAAGGCAGAGTGATAAACATTAATCATTTTTTTTTCACAAGAGAAAAAACGTTGTTTTGAATATATTATATGAAGTAAAACAGTCCATGAAATCATTACATTTTCACATCTGAAGATTGGAACCCAAATATCCATCCAGAAAAGTGGAAGTCCCACCCCAGATAGTGATAGAAAAATACCCCATGTCACATACAGGGACTTGATATAAAACCCAGTAACGGTCCACATGGAGATTATCGACAAATCTAAGAAAGCATCCAAATATGCCCGAGGCATCTATAAGAAAGTGAAATAGAGTATGTAGAATAGTAAAACAATAGATAGAGTACCGACGTCCATTGTTCCAAATACAAATTAAAGTACCCAAAATCCTTGAATAGAGAAAAACGCTAATCATGTGAGGAGTGTGACATGTCCAAAATATAAAAAGACCATCAGACCATATCAATAAACCAGCAACATAGACCAGCATCGCTAGTTTTGAAGGCAGAGTGATAAACATTAATCATTTTTTTTTCACAAGAGAAAAAACGTTGTTTTGAATATATTATATGAAGTAAAACCGTCCATGAAGTCATTACATTTTCACATCTGAAGATTGGAACCCAAATATCCATCCAGAAAAGTGGAAGTCCCACCCCAGACAATGATAGAAAAATACCCCATGTCACATACAGGGACATGATATAAAACCCAGTAACGGTCCACATGGAGATTATCGACAATCTGAGAAAGTATCCAAATATGCCCGAGGCATCTATAAGAAAGTGAAATAGCAGTATGTAGAATAGTAAAGCAACAGATAGAGTACCGACGTCCATTGTTCCAAATACAAATTAAAGTACCCAAAATCCTTGAACAGAGAAAACGCTAATCATGTGAGGAGTGTGATATGTCCAAAATATAAAAATACCATCAGACCATATCAATAAACCAGCAACATAGACCAGCATCGCTAGTTTTGAAGGCAGAGTGATAAACATTAATCATTTTTTTTTTCACAAGAGAAAAACGTTGTTTTGAATATATTATATGAAGTAAAACAGTCCATGAAGTCATTACATTTTCACATCTGAAGATTGGAACCCAAATATCCATCCAAAGTGGAAGTCCCACCCCAGACAATGATAGAAAAATACCCCATGTCACATACAGGGACATGATATAAAACCCAGTAACGGTCCACATGGAGATTATCGACAAATCTGAGAAAGCATCCAAATATGCCCGAGGCATCTATAAGAAATTGAAATAGCAGTATGTAGAATAGTAAAGAAATAGATAGAGTACCGACGTCCATTGTTCCAAATACAAATTAAAGTACCCAAAATCCTTGAACAGAGAAAAACGCTAATCATGTGAGGAGTGTGATAACCATCTGCAGAAACCCAGGCTCACTTGTAAGATCAGGCTCGCTTGATTCCAAAATTGGTAACCATCTGTTGCATCCGAGATGTAAGGTTCAAGCTCGCTTGTTTCCATTAGTAGCCTGCTACAGCATCCACCCTGTTCATAGCAAAAAGGTTCCTGTAGATATACAGAGAAAGAGTATAATACGTAGACCATATAAACATGGCTCTGTATTTCAAAAAACAGGTTTAAAATAGAAACAGGGCAACATTTTTTTTTCTAAGTAAATTTAATCTATTAACAGTGGGAATAAAATTACACCGAAGTCAAAATCATTGCCCAGAATCGTGGCCAATTTGTCATCAAAAAATCAAAAAATTAAGAAGACTGCCCTCATACGGGGAAACCAGTATTGAACGTTTAATTTGCAGAATTCAAAAATATTACAAAGGTCCAGCACAGTAAAATAATCTAAAAGCAGCCCAATTAAGTGGGCCGCGAAGCAAGAAAAAGAAATTAACCAAACTACTCCTCCGGCTCCTCGACGATTCGGCACCATCCTTCGGAAGGTCCAGGATCGCTAGGTGCTACCTCCACATTCATGCCACGGCTCCCCTCCTGAAGGCCCAAATGCTGGCCGGCTTTTTCCGAGCTTAGACCCGCCGGATGGGTTCATTCTTCCTCCGTTTGGGTTCTCCGGGAAACCACAAGTTGGATCGGTCAGACCAGGCGGGGCTTGAGGAGAGCAAGAATGAAATCTGCGCAAAGGCGTTACCGTGGGAGAAGGTGAACTAGCTTGGGAAACGTGAGTGGGACCCATAGTAGGCTGACGAACTGGTACCCCGCCTCATCTAGCATTTGATAGCACTGCATAATCACTCGGATCGGCCGAAGACAACTCCTGGGCTGAGGGGCCGGAGGGAGCGCGCAGGAGTTGACCTCTTAGTGCCCCCGCTAACGCATCCTCGACGCACGCGAGGCATGGGTGCAAGCCCCCAACTAGCAAGTACAAGAGAGATGTGTGGAGAAGTGTAATCTCCAAGAAATAGAGGAAGACAGACAAGGACTAAAAACCGAGAGAAATGAAGATAAGGCAAAGAAGGTCTGCTGCAGTTAAGAAGCTCAATCAGCTACTTCTCCTTCTCACAGTAGTAGGCAAGGTAACCCAGCAAACTCCATTTCATCTGAAACCATAGCGAAATTCCATTTTATCAATGCAATGCACCGAAGGACACTCATCATAATTAATCTCCGATCATTAATGAGAGCCGAAGGCTGATCATATTGGAGCATGCGTAATCACACCCGAGTGGAGAGGTCCGATCTGAAATAAAGGTGCTAAAAATTTAATACTCATGTGAAAACCTTGAATTAATTGAACAATAAGTAAATCTTAATGCGACAATGATATGAAATCACCAAAATATCCATGTCCCATCGGCTTCAAACTTATCGAATGCACCCACGTTCTGGAGCAGGGCAAGTTTTTATTGAGGATACGTAAGCGTAAATGATTGGAGCGGATCTTTGTTTGCCACAAGAAATCCGACCTAAAATATTATTAGGGGCACGATAAGAAATTGCAGATCACAACTTCTCCTCCAGACAAATAAACTTTGACCAAAAATATTATTAGATGAATTCATTTGGTTTTTCAAGGGCTACAAAATATCAACATCAAGCAGTTATTTGAACGCTAAACATGTGGAAAAGTTATATAAATTATTGAGAACAATCATTTTTATGTAAAAATATCCAAATGCGCTTTGGGAAATAAGAATCTGCAGGAGATTTGGTTCATATTGTTTTAAAGGAAGGGGAGTGAGTTGGAGCCTCAAAAGATGCAAGCTATTACAAATAACTTTATTCCTAAGAAAATCAAGGTTCCTAGAAGATTTTTAGACTTACATGATACTATTGATCATTTTCAAGAATTATGGTATGCATTTCAAGTCCAATTACATTCTGAAGAAAATATCATTTATATGTGGAATGATGAGGCTACTGCATTCTTCTTTAATGGATGCCATGTCTTTCTACACCAACATCGTTGCACCTACTTGCAGGTAAAACATTCATAGTAGAGTGTGAGGTACTAGGACAAGGAATTTACGTAACATTAACACACAATAAGGGATATCATCGGGTTTTTAGCAAGGAATTCAAAGAAAATATTTGGTGAAATCTACGTAAGAAAAATAAATGGAAGCAATATTACATGCAATAAAAATGGGGATAGTGGTACTGGCCAGAGGTACTCTTAAAGTCAAGATATACCATATAGCGTAAAGTATTTTGAAGCTATGATTACCAAGATTAACAAAATGAGGAGAAAAATGCAAAGTTTTAATTTTGAGATAACTGCAAAAGGGTGACTTAGTATGATGCTCTTTCTAAAATAGAAGAGGCCTCAAATTTATATCCAATTACATTTTCTATTCCTAGGTGGCTAGAAGAAGTTTGCCATAATGGAAAAATGACAATAGTACTAAACAAAATCAAATTTGTAAAGGATGGGATGAACCTATGGAGATTGGGAGGAAAGAGAGATATACTTTGGTGCAGTAGCCAGGAATATTTTTATGCACGCAAGCATATTTGAATAAACAAATATTGTGGGAGTCCCATGTTCCTTCATGGTAGGACGGCAGGGACTTTTAAAATATCTCAAAGGATCAAAAAATATATTTTTTGAAGGAATGAAGAAAGACATTCAAAATTTTGTAAGAGAAGGCCAGTTTGCATAATAAATAAAAGAGAGATAGTAAAATATCTAGGTCAGAAGATATAAAGGTAAGTATTACATTTTTTGTCATTTATATGTATAAATTTTTAGATTTTTTTCAGAGTCAAAGTAATATTAAACAACAAGCTAAGTGGTATGTATGTTTGTGAAAGAAATTATATAGTCTTCATGGTTTTCCTAGTAATAGGTAACAAGCATTTTGAAATAATTATTTAATATGAGTGAGAAACACTAGTCACGCCATGAGTTCTACATAACAAACACAATCAAATGGTCAAAAAAACAGCGAAATAAATGTTTTGGTAATATCTACAATGTTACTCTTAGGTATTGCTAAATTAATAATCATTCTCTGCTCAATTTTGTTAATAGGTTTATGTCGACGATGATGGTGGAGATAGGCACTGTACAATGTAGGAGGTTTTTTCTACATACAGGGTTAGAGGGTTCAAACATTTGAGTTGTAAATGCCTAGGTGTCAATATCTCAAATTGGATCGTATTACTTGTGACTATTAGAGTTGTAGGAGTCAACAGTCATTAGTTGAATTATTATAATTAGACCTTTTGATGGTAGAAATTTCAGGAACCGGCACAAGTATGTTATGTATATACTAGAATTTTGATGAATAAAAGTAGAGAGGGATTTCTACAAACTCTGTGTGAACAATGACAGTTAAATGCTGAATTATCTGAATCCCACTCAGAAGAATTAACTCATGGAGATGATTGGGTAATGATAATCGTATTCTTCAGCTCTTGAATTCCAGAACGTTGGATAAATTGGTGAACTCACTCCCACCCGGCTACGAGGTCTATGTAGAGAATCAAGTCGTAACACTGCTCAAATATAAAAATCCCACTAATAAAGAGACAAAATTAAGCGAATCAATTGCGGATTGACATGAGTTAACAAGCAAGAATATGGAACTAAACTTGCACCCGTGGGTCAAGCCCAACAAAAACCATGCAGCCGAATCAAAGCGGGTTGCCTATATCACCGCTGAGTAGGCGTATTTTCCATTCGCAGCGACCAGTAGGGAATACACGGTAAGGACTTCGAAAGACCAAGTATTGCTACACAGCTTATCAGACGCAGTCTGACGAAGCCGGTGCTAAATTTCCAAGAGTCGTTGATTTGGAGAAGGGCTTACGGACGCCATGGTCGCAGACGTTGAATCGTCTTATAATAATCCAAGGTGCGAGGGATAAATAAAGTACGATACGAAAAGTGTTTGATTGGTTATTGATATATATATAGGTAGCTTCCCGAGTATAATGAAATTGTTTAATTAAAAGATTGGTGGGATAATTAGCATAAGTCCGAGCGTGGATTGTTAAAGCTGGGTGTGTGAAATATAGAGTCAAAGTTCATTATGTTATTATTAAAAGAAACGTGGAGTATAAAATACCACAAAGTGTTGAAATTTAAACATTGGTTATACGTTTGAGATATATGTCAGAATATAAATTAAAGTCCAACTATCAGGATAGTATGATGATCACCTACTTCACTTATCAATTTGATAAATAAAACTACAAGAAGAAGAAGTCAATTAAGACTCAAAATGGAGGGGAAAAGAACTGGTAAAACTAAGCGAGTTTGATGAAAACATTGTAGACAATAATTAGCTCTAGGGGTCCAATTTAGTTTTGTTGCATCACACGATCTCTCTCGCATTTACTTGTATTGAAGATCACTATTCGAATATGGTTATTTTCTCCAAAAATAACCCCAGCTAAACATTTAGCAATGCATCAAGAGTATTTCTATAGTTTGCTAAGTATATGTTCTGCTCTCAATCACATGTCTTGGAAGTGGTTATTTTCATAAATTATTCACGTTTGTTTCATACTAATAAATTTTTTCACATTTTCAAAGATTCAATACATGAAAAGATAGTCATTAAAACAACATAAATATTTGAAATTTTGGTACAATTGTCCTGCACACTTTGAATATGAATTTTGAAGTCAAGTGTATGATGCTGTATAGGATCAAGTGTCATTTTGAATACCAAATGTTTCAGAAACTTAACATAGCACTCGTAGTAAGGATTAAATAACAGTAAGACATCAACTATTTCCATAATAAAAGTGCATCACATAAGATCAGTTTAAACAACTACAAATGCTGTAGATCAAGATCTGTAATAATAATCAAATGTATCTACAAGGCCAATAATTGTATATGAAAAATGAAAAGGAGTTTGCAACCAAAAATAATTTTAGGCAACTAATTCAATTAGATATACCAAACCATCGTAAAAAGAAATGACTTCACGTTCTACATTAACCGGGTCTCGCATCTAACCAATAAAAGGCTAAAACCATAGCATTGATACATTTCATTATAATCGTCAATAATGTAATAAATTTGACTCACCTATAACTTTTCCTTTTATTGTTGTGAAAAGTTTATGCATTACTCTACGATCAGTTCATAAAGGCACCAATCGCAACAAATATGTTTTCACCTGAGTTTCACCATATACTAAGACATTTAAGAGGGGAACTAATACAACGTTAAAAGAAAACCAAGCGCGGCATCTACAAATTCACTCCCTAGCTAACACAATAACTATCATTGTCTAGCTTGAGAACCATGCTTTCCAAGACAACATTTTCCTTCACCTAAGGGTGACTCCAACAAGATCGAAGTTTGTCTACATCAGCTCAAGACAAATCTGATAACAAGTCGTTAGTGCAATTGAATGCCGCATCATATGCCAAACATCAACCCTCCATGAAAAACAAATAACACATTAAAATCGACAGCAGGACAAGGAAAGATCCACCGCGAAGCAGTTTCACGTGTGGACCTTCCTTTAAACATAATTTTTTCTCTCGACTCCGTAATTTTTTTGTTTCATCACCGAGCCATCCTTTTGGAAGTAATAACTTTTCCATATTTTGTATACTCACTTGTCGTGATAATCTGAAGTCCCTTCTTCTTGAGCTGAGCTAAAGGAAATGGGTGAAAAATCAAAGAGAAGGCAATTGTCCTCATAATTATCAAAATATCAGACCCAACTTCTTCCCCTTTCCATTGCGCCACTTCCAATGAGGTAGATGTGGTAATTGTTGTCATACTCAGCTTCAAAGAAAGGCTATCTTCTTATAAATATAGAATTACAAGATCTTGCTAGTATGAACTCAAAAACATGACTCTATTCCTAAACCACTTTAAGTTGTAATAGAGGAACAATTATCGTTAACTTTGGTACTGAGGTTAAGAGAGATCAACTAAAGAGAAATACAACCACAATCCTCATTTTAATGAGACCGATTATGTATTTGCATTAAGATAATAGAAAGAAATCACCGACCATATTAAGGCTAGCACAAACAATCTTTAACTGTCTCTCATTAAACTTTCACAGTTGCCATGCTAGAGGTTGCATATTTTAATTTAAATTCGATCAGTATTCATCTGAAAGCGACAACGTATCCAATGGGATATCTACATCAAATGTCTTATATCCCCAAAAACAAATTCCTACTAAAGTGAGCACCAGGATCACCCTACACCATCCCACCCACTAGAAAAGGTGAAAAGGAAACTGAAATCTCAAATATTCAAGATGACTATATGGGTGGTCTTGAATCAACCAACCGTTCGACATGCTCATCAATCCAAACTAGTAGCTGGTGACATTTTCGCTGTGAATCGGATTTCGGGGTTTAAGTGTTAGAGAAACCCTAAACTCTCATTGAAAATAGTGAAATGTGGCACCACTCGTGAGATTTCATGTGCCAATTATGTCATGGAAATTGGTGCGGTATGTCTAAACAACGAGGTGATGCAAGGTGAATGACATGAGGGGAGAAAATATCGTAAGTTCCAACTGAGAATCAAGTCATATCACTCAACCTCGATCAATAACTTTACATGATGTAACCTATGAAATCAGAAATGAGAAATCATAGTAACAATAAGCAGCACCTATAACGCATGGCTCTCCAAACCTTCAGAACTCATTTTCATTTCCTACAATACACACACAAAAAAAAAATCCGCGATAAATATGTTTTAGATAGGCACATGTGAAATAGCTAGCCAAAATTTACCCTAGGAGTTGTACATGTTTTATAGGACACCTTCATTGTTCACCAACAACGTGCTGACATTTGTCCCTTTGAGTACGATATGTAGCCCAGGAAAGTAATAATGTAGCTGGCCATATCGCCTAATTGCCAACACGCTTAGCAGCTTGGTTAGTAGCTGTCCGTACAAGGTGTTTTCGCTGCACCTAAAGGAGTAGAAGGTAATGAGAGGCTGTTGGGCAATCTCTGCCCTTGTGTCCCACTACTAATTAACACCGGGTTCAGCAGTGCCAAAACGTTTACAAAAAAGAAATTTTTGTTAGTTTAGTCAATGTAAAATTAAAAATCAAACTATCGTAATTCATCTCATGCAGAATAAAATATCCTTTTGACTTTTTATTATTACTCCGATATCTTCTAGGCTGCCTATGTTAAGATGTTTTATCCTCTCTTCAAGCTGTGTTTGCAAGTACGACAGTGCATATTAAACTCCGACCTTGCATCTCGTGCATTTTTTTAAAATAAGAACACCGAAGATAGGATGAAGAAAGCTCTTCTCAAAGAGGGAATCATCAAAATGTGCATACCTAATGGTTAGGTGTCCTATTTTGAACAAATTACATATTTCACTATGTAAATAACTAAAATACTCCGAAAATATGAAGCCTAGTAATTTACATGTTCTTCCTGGCCTCCTTCGCGATCATCCCATCTCGCTGTTCCCACCGCCTGATCACCGCCACATCAAGAATAAAATTATATAAATGTAAAAACTTGAAAACAATATCTAACTTGAAACACAAAATGAAAACTGAAATAATTTCTAATAAGACAATCGAAGACAGAAGCTAGAGTTTCAAATAATTTGCATTGAATTTATCCGAAATATGTCATTGCACACAGCACCCAAACAAGAGACCTAGGCCTAATAATGAAGACCTGTCATATTGCTGGAGCAACTTCTAGTAAACTTGTTGTGAAGACCTTGAGGATATTTCTTGAGCAACATTGTTGAAGTCGATGGCATACATTTGTTGAGACGACCAAGGGCTCAGCGAAGCTTTTGGAGCAACTATTGAAAATCCTGCATCATTTAAGTAAGGTACTTTCTTACTTTCCATCACCTTTTTCCTTTCAATATCCTTTAAATGATTTTGTTGATGCATGTTTGGAACAATTTCGATTATATGTGTTTGGGACTTTGAAATTACCCAAAAATACCCCCGGCAATTTTATCTTTCAGATGCATACCGACCCTATTGTTCAATATTTTGATTGACAGTAGTAAACATAGAGGAAGGGGGTTCTTTGGGATACTTGGTTGGGCCATTGGGACTTAACATCTACTAGGGAGAACTTCTGAGTTGGAGGAGTTGCTCAAGTGAAAGTATAGAGGTTAGAGAGGGTGACAATGGGGCTATTGAATTACACATGGTATCACACTTTAGTTTTAGGACTTTATTCGAGATAAAGCAGATTTTGTTATATCAATTTCAAATTGTTACAACACCATTGTTAAGAACTAATAAGAAGTGTGGAAAGAGGGGTTTTTAAGCAAGAATTAATACCATTTTAAAAACTAGGGTTCTCAAATTTGCATTCCTTCAATTGGGCCTAGGGGCACACTAGAATAATTTCACACTAAACCATGCAACTTAAAAGTAACTTAACAGATCCATAGCAATAATAATAATTCCTAATTTCCTATTGTGGCGATATGATGATGAAATTATTCAAACATGAAGTAATGAAGACATGCAATGTTCGAATTTCAAGATTGATGAACTAATACAAGAAGTTAGAAACTACACGGATTCAATACTCCGTAGTCCTAACTCTCGAAGGAATCTAGAAGAGGTTGTTATCTACATCCCATCCCAACATCAAATTAAGTGATAATTTTCTATGAGGTTTTAGTCACGAAACATTCACTCCATGAATGATATATTTAAGTAGGCTTTCCTATTCGGGAAAAACACTATACCTATAATGCATTCACTACATGTATAAAGGAAAAGAAAACATGTTTCTCATACAACGACAAAGGCATCTTGGGGAAAGCAGCCACTTTTTATTTATGTTGCTCACCCACACCACTCTCAGTTTTCACTAATCGTACGCTTTGCCATTTTGGATTCAAAATTAAGTTAAGGCCTTGGGTATTTTTTGACTTCTGTAGTTTATGCGTATGCATATGGATTTTCTATTAATTCTCAGACTTTTTCTCTTCATGCGCATGTTTCGAAATCAAATGCATGATTTAGTCCTATTACATTTAACAAGTTGTTAACCTATTGGCAATATCATGTTTCCTATTCAATCAAATTTATTCAGTTTAGGTATAGGTAGGAAGGCTTCCCTTTGTATTAATAGGGCACTTCTAGTCAGATTTTGTTATATCTTTCAAATTTAGGTCGCTTTCAATTAGGCATGAATTTTGGTAACGCTAAGGTGAGAATGAACAGATAAATTTTTGTGATGGATGACCTGGGAGGCGACTCATGGCCGAGAAAAGGCACTAATCTACTTCTTCAGTCATCTATAGTTCTCATTCACCTCATGAGATGGTCCTCGATTTTGTTTCAAATGTTGCAGCAGTTCCCCCTCCATAATTTCCATATTCAATGAAATTTAACGATGATGGGCATGATTATGGAACATTGGTACATACATATGTAATGGAATTCCAAGATCAAGATATATGTTTCAGCATATGTTTATGGAGGTGGTGGAGCAAGAGTCTAAATAGAGTTGAAATTTTTCACATAAAAAGGACCGGTGGGCTTCACACTTCAATGGTTCCATTTAAAAATGATATCTAGACAGAGAATAAGTGTGCATGCAAACATGCAATTAGAAAAATCGACCAGTTTCAGCATTGTGGCTATTGCTATGGATTCAAATTTAAGGTTTCAAATTCCAGTGGTGATGTATTTTGTCGAGAAACCCCTTATTGGATTCTCCTACAGTTGGTTTAATTTATATTTTAGCCTTGGTGATAGTAACCTATGAACTAGGTTACCAATGTGTAACAATCATATTTCAAGAATAAAGTTGCATTTTTATATTATTATTATTATCTATTAGCTAACAGTATTGACACCTAATGCCCGGAATTTTGATATATCTGATATAGCATGGATAATTCGAATGTTTCTAAAATAATGGCACATAATAACTATCATTAAGTGTCTTCAATTTTGTCACTATAATAGACTTAGATATGGAATCATCACGTTCTCATATGCGCTATGTGTCCCAACAAGTTCAAATCAAGAACTCATAGTGTGGTTATTAAGGACAAGTTGTTGCATATAACTCTATATATTGCATCGTGATTGGCAGCTTCTAAAAAGAATCCTCAAGTGTCAAAAACTTGCCAAGTGCGTTCTAATATAAAGCCTTTAGTATACCTGAAATAATATATCATTGATTACTTTAAAGTATGATAAGACAATGAGGGAAAGGAAATCAATGGAAGAGTGATCCAATTACCGAATCAGGGGAATTCAGCACTGATGAGTTAGAGTTCGTAAAATTGAAACTTATAATTTTAATTAGTGATGAAGGACACGTAGTAATTATATTTTCATGTAGAATAATTTGGTTAATCCAAATTTAAAACTACATAATATGAAATAATAAGGCCATAATTTTCCACGTGAATCTGTAAAACAACCTATAAAAAGGAAAAACCTTCTTTTTCCATGGGAAGAATTTAATTCTTCCTTTTTCAAGATAATATAAATCACAAAAATATGAACTATACTGCATACATTCTGATATCTGGAAGAAATTACCCCATATGATGCACACATGTACATTTGAACACTAATAGATTTTTGTAGCTGGAAATGCACGCTTTTTCATTTAAATGTAGGGTTTTTGTAGCCAGGATAAATAATGGTATCGCCAAATTAATAAGCGTCAGCTTTTGGGAAAAATTTAAACTTTGTATTGGGTGATGAAGTAATAGAGTGGCATTAATCTTGATTCTTGACATCTAGAGACAGAACCCTACTAACACAATCCAATGGAATTGACTCCTAAAACCCAAATAGAGTCAACCCTACTATAGGAGGAAGGGCCTATAGTAAGAACTTTCAACATTTCCAGCAAGAGCGTCGAGGCGAATGACAAGAAAAGAGATGAGGGTGAATGGTAAGGCTAATGTTGTATTCTTACAAGAGCCGAGGGTGAATATAGGGGTATCGTCGTTTCGCAAGAGCTCGTAATAAATTTGCCGAGGGCTTAATGCTACTTGCAAGAGCCGGTGGTTAATGTTTCACAAGAGCGAGGGTGAATGCGTTGATATCGTGCGTTATCAGCACATGTACATTTGAACACTAATATATTCTTGTAGTTGAAAATGCAATGCTTAGCCATTTTAAATGTATGAGAAATAATGGTCATAAATTATCAGCTGCTTTAAAAAATTAAATTGTATCATGATGAAGATAATAGAGGGTATTGAATTCGATTCTTGACATTTGCAGAGAACCCGCGCCAACACAACTAGCTCTGAAATTGACCAAAAAAACCCAAATAGAGTCAACCTCACATAGGAGGAAGGGCTCTGGCAGAAGAACTTACCTTTTGCAAGAGCCGAGGCAATGTTGTTTCCGTGCTAGCCGAGGGCGAAGGCCGAGGCGAATTTTATTCATATGTATTAAGGTTGAATGCACGCATGATATCAGATGTTAATGTAGCTATTGCGATGGATACGAAACAATAAAATCATTTTTATGTAGCGCGCATATAAGTTTTGTATTTTTATGTAGCGCGCATATAAGTTTCGTATTTTTATGTAGCGTGCATATAAGTTTCGTATTTTTATGTAGCTCGCATATAAGTGTCGTTATACCGACGGCGGAAAAAGCATCGCTACTGGGACGACTGCCTCCAAACGTCGCAATTGCGACACTTGGACGTTGTGTCTTACTTGCGACATTTGGAGGCAACCGTCGCAATAGCGACGCTTTGGGCCATAGTGTCGCAATTGCGTCGTCTTCCTCCAAATGTCGCAATTGCGACACTTTTTCTAAGTGCCAGTATTGCGACACTTTTCTATAAACGTCGGTATAGCGACAGTTTCAGGCAGGATGGAAAAAATTTGGGGAAATTTCCGACATTTGGTCAAAAGCGTCGGAACCAAGTGTCAGAATTTCCGCCAAATGTAGTAGTGGGCTGATTCTTACACTTGAGATATCACCCTCCAAACAACTCTGCAAAACCCCGCAGCAATTGCACTATGAAAATAACACAGTTGCTGGAGAAAACTGTGTTGTAGGGGTAAGGATATGGGTTGGCCTGATGCCAAGATCTGAAGATAAGCTCCAAGGCTTCCAAACTGATCCTCCAAAGGCAAGAAAGACTCTCCCTCTGAAAAACAAGCAATGGAAGAGATGTTGTGACTACTCACTGCAACACTCAGCAACACAGTGTTATTCTGCTGCAGAAATAACGTTGTCCTAATGGAGGAAGCTTGGCCTTAAGCCTAGATGTGAGACAAATCAGTCCAATCCCTCAAGAGGCCTCTCAAGAAGGAGAAAGAATCCTAAACAGGAATTTCCCGACAATTCTTGCTAAACAACAAAGAATGCATAATGTCTGAATAGACATGAAATCATAAACATATGCATGAATAACATTGGCTCTCCTCCTCTACATATATAGCATGTGAAGGCTCTCTCTCCATGGGTACCATCCATTAGGGTTTCCCCCTTAAATTAATATTCCCTCCTCTATCTCGGCGTTGTCCCATGTAGTGCTTTCCACCTCATACCCAACGCTATTTGACTTGGTCAAACTTAACCAAGCTTCTTTGCAAAATGTCTCCTTTCACACATGAGGGTGTGAAATATTGTTCCAAGGCTAATCCCTTTCCATAATAGAGGGATTTTATCTATGTTTTTATTATCATTGGGCCTCCTTACCCAATTATTCATCTCCTAAATGAATTTAGACAAAAATTAATGTTCCAATTTATTGAAGAAAAATTAGGAACATTACAGTCCTCCCCTCCCAAATGTTGCTTGTCCTCAAGCAACTGCAAGGATAGAACTGAAGAATCTCCACTCAAGTAATGGAGTTAGAAATTTGATGAGGAACATCTTCCCCATGTGGATCCTCCATCCCCAAGCAATCATCCAGACAAAATGAGCCACCTCCCATTAAGGTAACTCCTGAAAATATCCTTCCACCTCAAGCTTCGGAAATGAAGGTAGAATGAAAATATGAACTTGGAAAGCATCATAGCTCACCCCATGCTATCCTTCTCTCCACTCATGACAAGTGTAGAGTGTATGCTGATCCTGGGCTACAAAAGTATTGCCCTCAAATGGAAAAATGAAGAAAAATCCTCTAAAGAGTTCTCCTCCGACAATGAAGAACAAGCTGGCCCAAAACATATCATCCATGATGAATAGGACATGGTCATCATATAATGTCCAAATGAGAAGTTTTATATAGGTTTTACATGATGCTACAAAGTGCAAACAATATCTCAAGAGGACACAACGTAGTTTCATCCACTGCAACTTCAGAAAATTACATGGCAAGCAATGTACAAGATCCACCACATCTACTAATGGATAGTAAATGGCTGAATGTAACAACAATACATGATCAAGCACTTGCCCATGGCTGTACAATGGATTAATACCAATCTCATGGCCCATCTCAAAAGAGAACAAACATGTGGTCGCGGTGGACATATCTCCTCCCATGCTCCCATTAGAACATGTAGTGTGGAAAATGTGATAATTTTTCCCACTCACGGACACATCCAACTCATGTGCCTCTCTCATAATCATGCTTCTTATACAAATCTGATCCATATCAGCAAAGCAATTCATGATCAGCAACAAAATGAAAGAAATACTGTTGGTTTTACATGAGGCTTGAAGGTACCAACAGTCTCCCAAGTACATATAGCGCAGTTTTACAAGCTGTTGCTTGAGAAAATCACATGGCAAGTTGTTTTGTGTTACATGAATAGTTATGTATGTCATGAAAGCTACTGATAAATAGAAAATGGTTGAGTATATGAACTGATCATACATGAAAGAAAACACTTTCCCAAGGGCATATAAAATATGGTTGTCTCCATCATACAAGTTGGCCCAATTTTGTCCACGGAGCAATCTGATAAGCTTGCCCTCTTGTAGAGCCATGCACTGCAAAATAATGGTAAGATTATACAAATCAGCCAATGTAAAAACATATTTATTACCATATGCCAGGAGTAAAATGATGTATGGATCCATGAATGAACCCTCCATATTTTTTTGGCATGCTCCCATGAAGAGGAATGAACTAGGTGTTGCAAGAAGATCCTTCTTCTCATGCTTGGGAATCCAAGTCAAGAATAATGTAGCATAGTAATAGATTACTCCATATACTACCTCATCCATCTCACCTCCCTTTTGTTCATCAAGTGCAAAAAATATGAAATGATCCTGGGACCTGTGGGTTATGGATCCACCACACTTCCGCTGGGCACACTTCATCCATCGGTTACTGCTCCAAAGAGATAACATTGTTGGCCTATACACATAGGCTCTCATCCATATCAAGCTCCATTCTTTGACATGCTCTTTGTCAAAGATATCTCTCATAATGCTGCAATATATAAGAAGTCCCTCCCAAGGTGGAAGTACCTCTCTATCATCAAAATTCAAGGAGAGAATGCCATCTCCTCCCCCTGCAACATCATGCAAAGTATGAGAGCAACCCTTCTCTTGCTCTCCCAGAAATAATAAAAGCAACAAAACATTTTGCTGCCTCCCCATACTCCCATCATACAACTCATGTGATGAAAACACAATGAATGATATGAGTGTCACATCAACATCATGCATCCATACTCTATGTTGCTCAATTATGCAAGTATCCTGCCATCCTTTCTCCATCCTCCTACTCTTAGGAAGAGTGTTTTCCAAGTGATGGCCAAACTCTTTCAAGAGTAACCAGCGCAGCCAAGCCTCTTACTTCCCGGTATCATAAATTTTCAAGTAGCCTCCCAGCTCCTTGCTCATCAACCACATCCACTCAACCACTTTTGGATGCTTTCTCCTCCTCTTCATCTTGGTACTCCTCCCAAGAGGGCTACCATCCTCCCAAATCAAATTCTTGTATTTGCACTTCATGGGATTTTGAAATGCAATATTCTCAAGGATCAATGAGACCCTATAAAGACCCAAATAGGTGGTAGGAAAAAACCTCCCATCATGATGTGTACGGCTCAAGGAATGTCCAACACAAGCATGAGAGATGTTATCCATCCTAAGATGTCCTCCATCTTCTATCTGCTCTTGTGAGAAAGGAAGAAAATATTTGCACTCCATGGTGTGTGGAAGTGCACCTCTAATGAGATCTCTCCTTGAGATCTCCCTCTCATCAATAGTCTTCCAAAACCAATGAGGTCTTGTATTTGAAAGTAGAAGTTCCTCTTTGAGCTGAGTGGAGCTCATTGAGAAAGTGTCATCTTGAAGGGAGAAAGGGGTTCACACTGCAAGATGTCTACTATCATCCTGCAAGGCTTCAAACCCCAACCTCCAATGTGATATGCAATCCAAAAAAGGCTAATGAAGATGATGGTTTGTTTCCTCCTTGAAATTTTTCATGTTGCACAGCGCAGTGCAACCAAGCTGCTCTATGGTGGCAATGGGATTTGACCCTTGGTCATTCAAAAGCAAGTTTCCATATTGATCTAAAGAATTTGCTGCAACAAAAGAATGTGGAAATCTTCTCATACCTTGATGTGCATTTAGAACTTCTTGTAGGGCTGCAACTGTTGATGCATGTGGTTGCTCCTCCATGAGTGTGATAGCGTTATCACAAGGCTCCTCAAGTGGTGGTGTGGTCCGCCCTTCCTTTGTTCTTTCTCCATCAAAGGTTTTGACCAACCCTTGGATGAACTTTGCAAAATTCCTCTCCCTTTCATGGCTCAAGTGGCTGCTCCACCAATCATAGGCTTCATCCTCCAAGTGTAGCGTTGATATTTCAACAGCTTATTTCTCTACTACAGGATGTAGAAAGAAAAATGCCACCAAATCTTTCACCCAAGTTCTTGCAGTAAATGTCCCATCATAGGTAGACAACAGAAATCTATTGCCTTTGATTAACTTTCTGATACATGGTCTCTTCTCTTCCTTTAGCTGGATGAAATGAGGAAAATCTAGAGTCTCCTTGAAGGGTCTATGTTGAGATCTATACTCAACAAGGTAATCACTCATAATCTGATGATCCAATTATCTTCCATGCTCAATGTCTTCTTCTTGATGAGAATAGGAAGTGCATGGTACTTCCTCTTATTCTTCTTCAATATTCTTGACCTCCTTGGAGAGGTCTCCTCTGGATCTAAACATAGATGAGAATAAACTCATCTTTCTCAACATTTTGATATTCTTGGGCTTAGACTCACAGGCTGAGCCAAGAAATTTGCTTTGATACCACTGTAATATTCCCTTTTCTGAAATATCACAATATATTCCAGAGATTGACTATAGGAGCATTTACTGGATATGTCACCTTATAGAAAGGATGAGATCTAGAGGCTACCTGGCCCTCTACAGACTCTGTCTATAGATATTGTAATATTCCTCCTACAGGAATTGCCCAAAGAATGGGGCTGCAATGATGTATGAGAATACCATGAAGAGACAACGTTATTTTATGAGCTGTAAGACAAGAATATTTATATATAGCCAAGAATGATGTTATAGCAGTAAAAGAGTACAATTTCTTAAGGAAACAACCTCTCAAGAAAGGCAATGCAAGCCTCAACAAGACATGTACTTGAAAGTAGAAGAACACTACTATTTCTGCATAAACCCAAGCTATGAGGACGCGGTTTATAGAAGGTAATGCTCCATATTACATTAAAACTGAAAGATATGGCAAGATATGGCTCAAATACAATAGGGGAGAAAGGATCTAACCCTTAGAAATAATAATACATCAATCCTCCAAGGGATTGTCTGAAATATACAAAATGAAAAAAATGTCGGAGTTGCTAGGCAGCTGCTACAACTCAAATTTGGAACTCAATAGAGAAGGCTGAAGATGATAAGCAATCTAAAGTAGACCTCCTCCAATGGAAATCTGAAGTGGAAGGTTGATCCTTACACTTGACATCTCACCCTCCAAACAACTCTGCAACACCCGCAGCAATTGCACTATGAAAATAACACAGTTACTGGAGAAAACTGCGTTGTAGGGGAAAGGATATGGGTTGGCCTGATGCCAAGATCTGAAGATAAGCTCCAAGGCTTCCAAACTGATCCTCCAAAGGTAAGAAATACTCTCCCTCTGAAAAATAAGCAATGGAAGAGGTGTTGTGACTACTCACTGCAACACCCAGCAACACAGTGTTATTCTGCTGCAGAAATAATGTTGTCCTAATGGAGGAAGCTTGGCCTTAAGCGTAGATGTGAGACAAATCAGTCCAATCCCTCAAGAGGCCTCTCAAGAAGGAGAAGGAATCCTAAATAAGAATTCCCCAGCAATTCTTGCTAAACAGCAAAGAATGCAAAATGTCTGAATAGACATGAAATCATAAACATATGCATGAATAAAAATGGCTCTCCTCCTCTCCATACATAGCATGTGAAGGATCTCTCTCCATGGGTCCCATCCATTAGGGTTTCCTCCGTAAAGGAATATTCCCTCCTCTATCTCTGCGCTGTCCCATGTAGTGCTTTCCACCTCATACCCAACGTTGTTTGACTTGGTCAAACTTAACCAAGATTCTTTGCAAAATGTCCCCTTTCACACATGAGGGTGTGAAATCTTGTTCCAAGGCTGATCCCTTTCCATAATAGAGGGATTTTATCTATGTTTTTATTATCATTGGGCCTCCTTACCCAATTATTCATCTCCTAAATGAATTTAGACAAAAATTAATGTTCCAATTTATTGAAGAAAAATTAGGAACATTACAATATAGCTGCTGCAAAAGTAAATGCAAATATATGGAACTCAGGAGCTCTGATGATGCCAATATTCAAGATCTGGCCAATGTGATGGAAACCCAAGATAACCCAGAAAGGATTTTCCAGATCTACAACTTTGGAAAATCACCCTCCTAGGTTTTGATCCTTTGACTGCTGGGTTATTCAGATATGAAGCTATATCTAATCCAAATATGGCTGCAATATTTTATACAAATAGATCTAAGATTTTAGGGTTGGTCCCTCCTTCAGATCTACAAGCTAGGATCTTGATATCTTGCCTCTTCTTCCTCCTCCTTCAGATTGCAGCAACTGAATATGCAACTACAATAGAAACTGTGTTGTACAAGAGGGAGAGACTCTATGCCTGCTGAAATATGCTGCAATAAGCTCCAGGCTGATGGAAAATATGATGGCAAGATGAAGGGATGATCCCTCACAGGATTACTAGGTGAAATGCTAGCAACTTCCTTCCTCCTTTGGATCTACAATGATAGACTGCGTACTCCTGGTTGGGATTCCTGCTGATAGGAGGTCAATAAATTTTGGCCTGATGCCATATCTGAAATGAGTCTCTGGTATTGTTTATCTTGAAGCCCAAGGTGATAGGAATAATCCTTCACCGGTTCTCCAACTAAAATACTGAAGACAATCTCCTCCTCCCAAACTATTCTTTAGAAATTGTGTAATTCCTGAAGGTATGTGTTCTGCAGAGAGTGTAAATGGTGTGGCACCAATTCCTGATGATCAATGAATTACAACCCTCTTCCTTAGATATCACTCAAGGAAAGAGGTTGGATTCCCGACTAGGAACACCTAGTTCTAAACAAAACTTGCAATCTTATCTAAACAACCAAAGAAAGCATGGAATGTCAAATGAAAATTCCAGATCTAAACAGATCTCCAAAAGAATAATCAAAAGCCTCCCTCCAAAATAATAATCTAAACACGGGATCCCAAAATAAGAATGAGGTTGTATCAGATCTGAAATACTCATGCCCTCCTCTGATAATGTTCTCAAGCAAAGGGTTGATCCCTTTTACTCAAAAACACTCCTCCTGATAAGCTCAAATGACCCTCCTAGCAACTGCTTGCAAAATAACACAGATCTAGCTGGAAAATGTGTTGTGAGGGAATATGGATGGTTGTCCTAATGCCAATGATCTGAATGTTCCAATTAATATCCCTTTTTCAGGAATGTCAACAATGTGCTCCAGAAAAACGCTGTATAAGAAAAAATGTACAACAAAAACGCAGATCAGGACTTGGTTCCTCTTATTTATGCTGTATGGGACTTATACATGGAATTTCATCTCAAACAAATCATTTTATATACATTAAACAGATCTCCCAAAAACTAGACTAGCTAAAAAGCACCCAAAGAGGAAGGCTGCAGCCAAATGCAAACACTGCTTCAGGAATTACGTAGTTTTATCAAATGTTCAGTGGAGATCAACAAGGAATTTTATATTTCAGTAATACAGCAGAAAATCAGCATTATGATGAAACTCTTTCACTATACAGTAGAATGCATGAGACAATACAACAAGAAATCTTCATAAAAGAGAGCTAGAACACATGTAAATTTGCAGAAATGGCTCAACAACATTATTTTTAAGGAGCTTCAGTAGCTAGAAGTTAAAACTCAGATCTAGGATAGATCTTTGGACAAAACATTAGATCTATTTTAGATCTGGAAGATAGATAGTCTTCTCTTCAAGATCCCCTTGTAATTTTGACAAAAGCATGCATAAATAAGAGTAGATCTGAGAAACAAGTTACATATTTGTAAAATGCTGCAGTAAATTTTTGAATATGACATTTCATTACAATGGATCGGATCTAAACAGAATATGGATCAACAAGCTAATCCATGGATCACCAAGTGGAAGGCAAAGCCCAACACTAGAGATCTCTGATCTAAACTATGAGCAAAACACCATGAAGAGGATCACACCAAAATAATGCAGTCTATCTAGATGAACAGTGCTATAGCTCAAATGACATAGATAACCACTGTAAAATTGCAGATTTGAAGTACAAGGAGAAGAGACACTCTTCCAGGAGGTTAAAGAACACACTCCATGAGAAGAGGCTCCCAAAAATACACTAGATCTATGTAGATCTAGACTCCCACTTCCTGCAGCTTGCAGAAGCAGAAAAAACCTCAATGGATCAGCATTGCTAATGAAAGTAGAGCTTGGCCTCAAGCCTGATAGTGGTTCAATTAAGAAAACACTCCTCTAATAATCCTCAAAGGAAGAGGTGAAATCCCTGCATAGGAATTCCAAATACAATCTTCCACTAAACAGTAGAGGATGGTATTTGTCTAAGCAGACAAATACTCAGAAATATGATCAATCAACAACGTTCTTTTGCTACCCTCCCTTTCCTTGTATAAGATGATAAAACCTTTACAAACCCTAAACCACCTTGATGAGTTATCCCTTTTCACATGAGAGGCTTCCTTCTATAACTGTGTTGTCCCTTTTGGAGATGCAATGAACCTAGACAGCGTTGTTGATTTGGTCAAGGTTGACCCAGTCTTTAGCTCAAACCTCTTTCACACCTGCAAGTGATTATTTACATGGCCTTGATTTGTCTTTGTTCACATGGGCATTGATTTATTCATAATTTTCAGGAGTTTTACATGTCCTCCTTTATTCATTTATTCATGCAACATAAATTAAAACAAAATTGAATGTTCCTCTTAGCTAAGGCTAAGTGGGAACATTACAGTCCTCCCCTCCAAAATGTTGCTTGTCCTCAAGAAACTGATAGGGTAAGAGTTGTAGTTCTTCTCCTTCTCCATTGATGGCACCATCAAGGATCAATTTTTCATCATGGGTCAAGTCCTCATTAAGCCAATACATCAAAAATTGCTCCTCCAATGCTAACATAATAGGGGCATAGTCCATCCCTTCAGGAGTGTAAAACTCAACACAAATAAACATGGGTGAGGCAATGCTACATCTAAAACATGTATCATGAAGTACAAGTTGAAGTTCCATCCCATGTGGTACATATACACTGCCCATCCTTTGACCATACAAACCCATAAACAATACCAATATATCATCTATGTATGGAAGCAAAATCACATATATGCAAGCTGAAATTTGCACTTTAGGAGGTGGGTCACAATCCCACATAAGATGCCAGCGCAATGTACTTCTTGTCTTTAGTAGATATGAGTGTGGTAAATGTTACTCCTACCACACCTTTGCTGCATGAGTCACTTTGACATGGCTGAAAGTGATATATAAGTTAGGTGCCTTTGGGAAGCACCCATCATGAAAAATAATCTCCCTTTGCACCTCAAGGGAGTGATTAGATTCAGAATTTTTATTGGCCTTACCAATGCCATGAGATCTACATTTCATACCACTCCCTGTAGGAGCCATGGCTTGCATACATATGGTAAGTGAATATGTCAAATTAGAAAAATAAACATGCTCCATAAGATCAGATTCTTTACCATGCAATTCTCCCACACACGTGAAGTTGGGCATGGATATTTCTCCTCTTTCAAGAGAAGGAAGAGAAGGCTGAAATGACTCCTACATAGAGTCCTTTGGTTTTCCCCACTCCTCATAACTCTTGCACTCTTGAAATTGTTGATGTAGTTCCTCCCAATCATAGTGTTGATGTAGTTCCCCCTCCATACCCTCCCAATCAAAACTCCTCATGATTAGGGTGTAGATCTTTGTTGACTGCATATAGCTAGAAAGGAACTCTTTATGTGCCCTTTGTAGTATCTCTTGCTTAAGCTTGGAGGATTTAGACAAGAATACTCTACCAATATGATAGATGACCCCTTCATGGACCAAATAGCCTCCCTCTCACTTCATGCAATCTAGTATCATCCCGGTGTGAAGATCTTTGGAGTACTCCACAAGGAGTTGAGATCTCCAATATGAATCCACATAGCTCAACAATGACAGCGCTATTGATACATCTATGGGGGTGCTTGCCTTGTTTCTAATTGGTCCTTTGACATTACACATGCCAAAATTGTTTGTTGGAAGGTTGATCCTCCCCTTTCCTTCCTCCCACAGCGCTGTAGCTTGCTCTCCAATCCTTGCTGGATCTATATTTGGAGCAGCACTTTGTGAGGCTTTCCCCACAAAATCAGAATCTAATGACATTCCAAGTGGCTTGCCATGAGGTAATAATGTCTCTTACAGCATCCTCATAAACATGAGAGAAGGAACTGTGAGATCCTTGCTTCCACTGCGCAAATCCATCTCTGTTGTTTGTGTGGAAACATTAGGTGAAGGATAAGTGTGCATGCCTTGAATTATTTGTGGTTTCCCACTCTTCAAGTCCACCCACTCCATCTGCAAGGCTTTCCAATCAGTGGTAACCTTCCCCAAGGTAATAAACCACTAGACACCTAAGATGATATTGGTTTCTGGTATGTCAACTACAAATAAGTGATCCACCAAGGTGTAAGATCCCATAGTGACAAAAAGTGATGGAACATATTGCATGCATTGCATGGTTCTATCTCCTGGGACCAAAATAGAAAACCCATCAAAAGTATCAGTGGGGATTCCTCTCCTTTGCACAAGGTGAGCAACAATAAATTTGTGAGTTTCCCCACTGTCAATCAGAATAGACACTCTCTGGTTCATGACTGAGCCTTGTACTCTTAGGATCAAGTACTTAGGCACTCCTTTCAAAGAGGCAAGAGTCCCACTTGTTGGGGAAAAGGCTCCCTCTTCATCTCTAGATGGTTTTTTATATTACTCCTCATCATCACCAGCATTGTGACCCCTCCTAGGTCCATCAGTCCCATCTTCCTCCTTAAAATATGAGAAGACTTCTATATAGTATTCCCTTCCAGCAGCACATCTATGTCCCAGTACCCATGGTTCTTGGCAAGTGAAACACAATATATTTTTCCTCAAATCCCTCCGAAGATCAATGTCAAGAGGTTTCTTCAGTGATCTCTCCTTGGGAGGAGCAACTTTCCCTTCTTTTCCCTTAGAAGAGTGAAGGGATTTTCTTTGGAAAGTTTCCTTTGCTTTTGGCAAGGCATCTTGGAGATCTCTAGCTCTCTTAATGGCATCATGCAAGGTGATGGGCTTAGTAGACTTAACCAACCCATGCAAAGGTTCCTCCAGGCCATCAATGAACATGTAGACTCTCCTTGCTATAGATATATCAGGAACCATGACCGATAATCTCAAAAACTCAGAGATATAAGTCTCTGCATCTCCTACCTGCTTCAGTTTTGCAAGGATTATGAAGGGTGCTTCAGGATCCTTCTTGTCAAACCTCTCCACCAGTCTTCAAGTGAACTTAGCATAGGTAGTCACATTGATGTTTCCTAATGTATACAATCCATGGAACCACCAATTGTGTGCTTCACCTTCAAAGTACAGTGCTGCAATCTTGATGGCTTCAACTTCAGGGACTTTGTTCAACTGGAAATAGATATCCAGCTTTTCCACCCATGCCTTGGTAGAACAAGAGGATGATCCATCAAAATTGGGCAAAAATAATCTTCCCATAGTGTGGTGTCTCCCATGAAAGAAACCACCATCTCTATATTGCTGCCATGGTCTCCTCCGATCCTTGAGATGGAAAAAGTCTTGGAAACTCAAGTTATCCTTGAATCTATGACTCTGAGAGTAACACTCCATAAAGTAACCTTCAAGGGAGGTTTTCTCTTATGGTCCTTCATTCTCTACATCCAAGAAGGTAGGCATAGTAGAGCATTGTGAGGCTTGTGGAGCTTTTGGCAGGCTCACAAGTTGACTAGTCCCATAGTGGGACATGTCAGAACTTTCTCCTTGATGAAATATCCCAAGAGATTCCCTCATTCTGTCCACCCTCATCTATTTGATATCCTTGGAAAGATCTTGCATGATCTCCAAAAGAGTTTTTTCAAACTCCTATGCTTCCTTATCATTCACAGTTTCAGGAGCTTTCCCCTTGTCTTGACCCTTGTCAGGGTCATCAGTAGTGTAGTCATACTTTTTATGACTTCTATTCTGGTACCTCCTCTCCCTCTCAATAAGAGGATCATCTTCTTTGGAATGCATCATGACTGTTTCTCCAAGGAAATCATAGGCTGTGCCAAGAAAGGAGCTCGGATACCATTGTAATACCCCTTTTTCAGGAATGTCAACAATGTGCTCCAGAAAAACGTTGTATAAGAAAAAATGTGCAACAGAAACACAGATCAAGACTTGGTTCCTCCTATTTATGCTGTATGGGACTTGTATATGGAATTTAATCTAAAAAAAATCAGTTTAGATACATTAAATAGATCTCCCAAAAACTAGACTAGCTAAAAAGCACCCAAAGAGGAAGGTTGTAGCCAAATGCAAACATTGCTTCAGGAATTGTGCAGCTTTATCAGATATTCAGTGGAGATCAGCAAGGAATTTTATATTTCAGTAATACAACATCAAATCAGCATTATGATGAAGCTCTTTCACTATACAGTAGAATGCATGAGACAATATAGCAAGAAATATTCAGAAAAGAGAGCTAGAACACATGTACATCTACAGAAATGGCTCAACAGCGTTATTTTTAAGGAGCTTCAACAAATGGAAGTTAAAACTTAGATCTAGGACAGATATGTGGACAAAACATCAGATCTATTTTAGATCTGGAATCTAGATAGTCTTCTCTTCAAGATCCCCTTGGAATTTTGACAAAAGCATGCATAAATAAGAGTAGATCTGAGAAACAAGTTATAGATCTGTAAAATGCTACAATAAATTTATGAATATGAAATTTCATTACAATGGATCAGATATAAATAGAACATGTATCAGCAAGCTAATCCATGGATCACCAAGTGGAAGGCAAAGCCCAACACTAGAGATCTCTGATCTAAACTATGAGCAAAACACCATGAAGAGGCTCACACCAAAATTGTTGTAGCTCAAATGACATAGATAACCACTATAAAATTGCACATCTGAAGTACAAGGAGAAGAGACACTCTTCCAGGAGGTTAAAGAACACACTCCATGAGAAGAGGCTCCCAAAAATACACTAAATCTCTGTAGATCTAGACTCCCACTTACTGCAGCTTGCAGAAGCAGCAAAACCCTTAATGGATCAACGCTGCTAATAAAAGTAGACCTTGGCCTCTAGCCTGATAGTGGTTCAATTCAACAAAAACTCCTCCAATAATCTTCAAAGGAAGACGTGAAATCCCTGAATAGGAATTCCAAATACAATCCTCCACTAAACAACAGAGAATGGTATTTGTCTAAGCAGACAAATACTCAGAAATATGATCAATAAAAAACCTTCTCTTGCTGCCCTCCCTTTCCTTTTATAAGATGAGAAATCCTTTGCAAACCCTAAACCACCTTGACGAGTTAGCCCTTTTCACATGAGAGGCTTCCTTCTAGAACTGCGTTGTCCCTTTTGGAGATGCAATGAACCTAGAAAACGTTGTTGATTTGGTCAAGGTTGACCCAGTCTTTAGCTCAAACCTCTTTCACACCTGCAAGTGATTATTTACATGGCCCTGATTTGTCTTTGTTCACATGGGCATTTATTTATTCAGACTATTCAAGAGTTTTACATGTCCTCCTTTATTCATGTATTCATGCAACAGAAATTAAAACAAAATTGAATGTTCCTCTTAGCTAAGGCTAAGTGGGAACATTACAGCCCACCTCTAAAATGCATTGTGCATGTGGACATAATCCTCAATGTTTGACTGCGTTGTCTTTCCAAGCCCTCCATCACGTCTACATGCAATGTTCACCCTCTCAATCATGGGTGCATTAATTGAACTACTTCCTCCATCACTTCATCATGAATTCTCTATGATCTTACATTAGATGCCATCCATGATCTCAGTTGACTGCTTCAACCTCCATGATCTATCTCATTAATGAGACATGATCTCCACTCCATTCACATTAGTAGCTACTCCACTACTCCATTATGTAGATCTATGTCTAAATAATCCACATTCACACATCAAGAGTGGATATTATTCATCTTTGAGGATTATGGGCCCCTCCACCCTTTTATTTACTTAATTTATTAAGTTTATTAAGAATTATAATATTCCAAATAACATGTGAAAATTTTGGAATATTACAATCCTCCCCAGAAAAATGTTGCTTGTCCTTAAGCAACTACAAAAGTAGATGCAAAATCCATCTATTCCCCTCCAAATGGCATCCACATAAGGAAGGCCTCCTCCATTTGCTGCAATGAGTTATGCATGTTTGGTTCCCAAGTTGTCTCTGTTGGGAAAAATACTGAGAGGGGGAAGTGTGAATCAGTATTTAGGACTTACTCAAACTTTTACTTTTTCATTCTCTAAAAACCCATACGCTACTTTTCTGAATCCAACCAGCGTATACACGCGGATATACTTCATAAAACTCGCGTATATACAGAGATATTATTATGCCATTAATTCTTTACTTAGATCTATACAACATTCATTCTTCTAATGATTAGATAACTGTAAGTATGTGCAGTAATAACATAATAAACCATCACACATAAGCAACACACATGAACACCAGGATTTTAGGTGGAAACCCAAGTCGAGAGAAAACCACCGCTGTCGTTGTCTCAGCCTTCAATATTTTATTATAAAGAAAACATCTTACAATCATGTCTTTGTGTGACTCATACCAACAGAGGCATGCCACTGCTGACTACAACCTACCGTTTACCGACCTCTACAAGGGAGCTACAACCCTACTCTCGTTTACAGCCTCTGGAAAGGCTTCGACCACTCGTTTACTAGCCTCACGGAAGGGCTTCGACCCTGCTCGTTTGACCTCTTTGGAAAAGGCTTCTAGCCTTTGGCCTGAAGGCTACAACCCTCAGCACCACCATGGACCACGTTTCATCAATTTTCATACTGGATCCAATAACTTCAATAGATCACAACTTGCAGGCCACTTTTCATCATATTTCAGACTGGACCCTCTTCACACATTTAAGCTTAATCATATATCAAACTGAAACTTATACCCTTATCAATTCATTCAATGAATCTTCAATCAATCAATCAAAAACTTGATCTTTTCTCAACATAGTCAGTAACATAATCAACATTCAGACAACACAGATCTATATGAATACATCATAGACAGATAGCAGTAATATAGTAGAACAGATCAGACATTTCATACCACATACTTCAGTAAACCCTAGTTTTTATACGCGCTTTCTTTTCACTGAACCTGCGTATATACGCGCTTTCACAGAAACGAACCTGCGTATACATCTGCACTAATTTCACATTTAATACGCGCTTTTGCTGAAGACATCCCGCGTATACACGCGCCTTTGCAGAAGATAACCCGCGTATAGATCTGTAACTCTTTCAGGACTTGTGAAATTCTTCAGATCAGATGAATAGCTCAGACTTCATTCTTCAATTCAGCAAATATTCGCCAAATAGCAGATCTAAACAGATCTAGACAATACATATACATTTCAGATCTAGAGGTCCCTCTTCATCATTTTCTTCATAGGTGCATCATAGAATCAGATCTATCATCAAACTGTTACCCTTTCCATACAGACATACTTCAGAGTGAAGTATTCATTCAAACCCAGACTCATGCACCCCCTTGCACTATGAATTTATTTTCCTTATATAGGTTAGCCTTTGTCAATACCATGAGTCAAAACCACACAACTTCTAATGGTATTCCTGGATGAGATCAATTAGATATTCAAGCGCTCAATACAATGGGTCAATACCATGGTAAGAACCCCTGGATTTATAACTTAAACAAAATTGACATACAGCTTTGAGGCGTACTTTCCATGTACATACACTCATACCTATACAAACTCGTATGCATAATCAACAAAGTCTTATTCATCATTATACGGCCCCGTGCAAAATTCTTTCTTACACTTTTATACATCACGATTGTAGGTATAGGATTTACATCATTAATAAACTCATCAAGCATCAAGAACAACTTCATTAAGTAGTTTGCCATCATCTTCATCAAGTGGGTTGCCATCAAGGACAACACTCTGCATCATATTGCCAACAATCTCCCCCTTTGGACTTGATGGCAACCACGATGGTGTTTGATCACCACAACAGATAGATACATTGATTATAACCATTATACAATAACCATGTTACTCTCCCCTATTCAAACACCATGTCACTCTCCACCTTTGACATCAAGGGCAAAGGGCGGATCAAAACCAACACAAGGTTTTTCTCCTCATGTAGAAAGAAGAGCGTTGTAGATCTGATGAGTACTGAAGTTACCATGCTCCCTCTGAGTTCATGCTAAATCTTCAAACATATTTTTCAATGAAGTACATGACTCTATGACCTTCCTATCACCAAGGACTCATACTTACATCAAAGATCCAACCAAGTGGATTTACATAAGAGACTCAAGTACCCAACCAAGTGGGTTTACACATTTTGACTCAACTACCCAACCAAGTGGGTTTACACATTTTGACTCAACTACCCAACCAAGTGGGTTTACAAAATTGCCTCAAGTATCCAACCAAGTGGGTTTACACACTTTGACTCAAGTCCTTACATGACTGAATATTACAATTTACATCATAGGTCTCATCGTGACCTTTTCATCAAATTACAAATATGAATTTTTATGACCACTACCAAAAATACCTCAAGAAAAATCATATTTCAGAATCATCATAATGCCAACAATGCATTACATTCAGCAATGCTAATGCTCCCCCTGAAACTGTGCATCCAAATGACCAATACTCCTTCTTAGCTTGTGTATCCTGAACACTTTCAACAGCAGATCATCAAGGTATCTTCATCAAATATCAGAGAGTGAAACAAAACTATGAGAGCTGAAACATCACCAGATATACCATACAGCATCAGAGATACCAAAAAACACCACAACTTGTTGCTGAAGAAATGCTGACCTAGAAAAATTGTCAGCAACCACACATACGCGGTTTTCTGTGTATTAACTCGCGTATATACGTGACTGTGATTCAGGAAATCCGTGTATCCAATTCCATCTTCTGCATTTTAATCAGATCTGATCCTTTGTGAGGCAGAGACAGATTTCAGCTTCTTTCTGAGATATTTGAATGCTTCAGATAGATAGAACAATGTAGATGTGTTTTCAAGTGTCATCCAATGGTTGTAGCATAAGCACATTAGTAACCAAGCCTTCAAACTCTTTACAGCATCAACATATTCTTCCCAAGAGGAATTATCATACCAGAACAACTTCTACAATAAACCATACGTGTCAAGAAATCATTCATGTGATCTGATGTCACCAAGATCTTCAAGATTTATCATGATCATGATGTAACAGGTGTAATAATTAAAAGAGGTCTCAACCAGCAACAAACTCTGCATGATTTATCCTTATCTCTGAATCACAAGACTTCCATCTTATCCATGTGTAAAAATATTCTTCAGCAAAAAGCAATCAGGGCTCATTCATAATCTCATCATAATAAACCATGTATCATGTCATCATCATTTAGAACTGAGAAATAAACAGATAGAGTGCCTATAATACAATCATTAATAGTCACACTGATGCTCCCCGTGAACCTATGCTCCTGATCTTCAGTTGTCATACAAATTTTCTTATCATTAGTGCATACGCGACTGTATCCTCTGTAACTCGCGTGTATACGTGGATTTAGTTCACTGAACCCGCGTATGGAAAGTGAAATATTGAAAAATTCACATTCCTTCATCTCCCCCTGAAGTTGTACCACCTGTACCTGTCTTCTTCACAACAGATGCACTGTCAGAAATAAACATAACCAGAATTACCAAAGCAACCATGAGAATCATCATACATTGCTCCCCCTGTGATGATACATTACTAATCACCAGAATGTATCTCACATCATTCATGCAGTCATTATGAGAAATAAGCTTTAGAAGTGGATGACTACAGTAGGGTCAATATTCCCTACGTTTCTGACCGATCCTCCTTCTTTTTCCAGCTTTGCTTGAACTTTATTATCGTGTGCTAGAAATTGTCCAATTTCTCAGATCTGTTCATCCTGCATTTTTTTTCCACATGTCCATACTTGTTACAAGCATAAGATCTTATGTGACCAGAAAAGTAAGCATAAGGATCATACTGTGTTCTTCTATTTTTTCTTCTATTGCAATCAGCTGCTTTATGACCAAACTTGCTGCATGAAAAACAATATCCCTTAAAGAAACCAGAGTACCTTTCTGTATAGAATCTATTTGTTTGTGACTGAAACAATCTGCTTCTGCAATTTGCTGCATCATGCCCATAATTATAACATTTAAAGCATTCAACATTATTGAATGATTTCCTTTGAGTGTTCATGATTGTCAGTTGACTTCTTGTTTCTTTCAATTCTTCAGGTTTTGCATTGACATCCTTTGAGTCTTTAGCTCTTCCTTGTGAACTAGATTCTCCTTTAATAGTTTCATGAAAACCAAGACCAAGTTTAATAGCAGGTGATCTTTGATTACTAATAATATTGTCCAGAATCTTAGTACTATCTTGAAACCTCAAGAGTTTATCCTTTTCTTCTAATTTACCTTTGAGAATGTTTACCTCAACCTCCAATTTTTGGCATTGCTTCATCATGCTTTCTTCAACCCTCTTTCCTTCTTCTACTTGATCATTCAATTTTAAAATTTCTTCCTTCAACCAATTTTCTTGTTCTTCACATGTTTGTAACAGCTCTTCATTCTTCTTATTTGATTTTTCCAGATCTTCTTTGAGAGAGATAATTTCTGCTTCAAGTCCTTCCTTTTCAAATGATAGGGGTTCTTCATTCTTCTTATTTGATTTTTCCAGATCTTCTTTGAGAGAGATGATTTATGCTTCAAGTCTTTCACTTTAATTGGTTGCATAAACATACAACTTTTGATTTTTTTCTATCTGTCCATTCAGTATTTCTTTCTGTTCATTCATTCTAGAGGTCATATCTTTGTAGATAGATTCTCTCTTATGAAATTGATTCCAATCATTGCTTTCATCATTGATCTTGAGATTGGCTTCTAGACTTATACTGTTACTTTCACTATCTTCACCATTGCATGCACAAGAAGGTGAATCACAAGAACAATAATCAATACCTGTTTCCTCTTCTTCATTTTCTGCTGCACATGTTTTCCGAGGTATCTCCTTTTGAGTAGCCTTCTTCTTTTGCTTCCTTGCCATGAGCACTTTCAGATCTTGGTCAGAATCTTCTTCTTCCTCATCATTCTCTTCATTTGTATAATAACTCTTTCTCTTTTCAAATTGTTTCTCTTTACCATGATTTTCTTCATAAGGACATTTAGCAGCATAATGACCAACTCTTCCACAAGCAAAACACTTGAAGGGAAGCTTACCTTTGAACCTTCTAGCTCCTAGTTGGAGTCTTCTCACAAAATTTGCTTCTTCTTCTTCTGATATATAATTTGATTCCTTGACATCTTCCTTTTCTTTTCCTTTTGCACATGCCTTAAAAGCAGCTTCTTTGATTTGAGAGGGACTTCCTTGTCTCATTTCATAAGCAGTCAGAATACCATGTAGTTGAACAATAGTAAGAGTTTGTAGATCTTGCCTTTCTTCAATAGCTGACACTTTTGACTCAAATTTTGAAGTTAAAGATCTTAAGACTTTTTCCACCAGAGTAGTATCGGTTATGGTTTCACCCAAAATTCTCATACGATTTACAATATCATCTAGACATAAAAAGAAACTGGCAATACTCTCATCACTATGCATCCTTAGATTTTCATATTCAATTCTGAGAGTTTGGAGTTTTGCACTTTTTACCTTTGTATCTCCTTCATAGCTCAGAATGATTTTGTCCCATATTTCTTTTGCTGAATTTAGCTGCATCACTTTAGAAAATTCTGGTTCAGACATGCTTCCTAATAAGACATTGACGACTTTGGCATTGATTTCATATTTCTTCCTTTCTGCTGCATCAGTAGGAATACTTGCCGGATACTGATAGCCTTCTTCCACGATTGCCCATACTTCTGCACCAAGACTTTGCAGATATGCTTTTGTTCGTATCTTCCAGAATAACAGATTATTTCCATTGAATAGAGGTGGCCTTATAGACATTACCCCTTCATGACTTCCCATTTTGACGGATCTCCTTCAAGCGATCAAGATTCTGCAGAAGGACCTTCTCTGATACAAATTGTTGGGAAAAATACTAAGAGGGGGGGGGTGAATCAGTATTTAGGACTTACTCAAACTTTTACTTTTTCATTCTCTAAAAACCCATACGCTACTTTTCTGAATCCAACCAGCGTATACACGCGGATATACTTCATAAAACTCACGTATATACAGAGATCTTATTATGCCATTAATTCTTTACTTAGATCTATGCAACATTCATTCTTATGATGATTAGATAACTGTAAGTATGTGCAGTAATAATAGAATAAACCATCACACATAAGCAACACACATGAACACCAGGATTTTAGGTGGAAACCCAAGTCGAGAGAAAACCACCGCTGCCGTTGTCTCAGCCTTCAATATTTTATTATAAAGAAAACATATTACAACCATGTACTAGCGTAGACTCATACCAGCACGCAGGCACCCACCTGCAGAAGGCTACAACCTTCTCTCGTTTACCAGCCTCTCCTGGAAGAGAGTTACAACCCCCTGCTCTCGTTTACCAGCCTCTCCTGGAAGGGAGCTATGACCCCCTTCTCTTGTTTACCAGCCTCACCTGGAAGGGAGCTACGACCCCCTGCTCTCGTTTACCAGCCTCACCTGGAAGGGAGCTACAACCCCCTGACTGAAGGCTACAACCCTCAGCACCACCATGGACCATGTTTCATCAATTTTCATACTGGATCCAATAACTTCAATAGATCACAACTTGCAGACCACTTTTCATCATATTTTTAGACTGGACCCACTTCACACATTTAAGCTTAATCATACATCAAACTAGAACTTATACCCTTATCAATTCATTCAATGAATCTTCAATCAATCAATCAACAACTTTATCTTTTCTCAACATAGTCAGCAGCATAATCAACATTCAGACAACCCAGATCTGTATGAATACATCATAGACAGATAGCAGTAATATAGTAGAACAGATCGAACATTTCATACCACATACTTCAGCAAACCCTAGTTTTTATACGCGCTTTCCTTTCACTCAACCTGCGTATATACGTGCTTTCACAGAAACGAACCTGCGTATACATCTGCACTAATTTCACATTTAATACGTGCTTTTGCTGAAGACATCCCGCGTATACACGCGCCTTTGCAGAAGATAACCCGCGTATAGATCTGTAACTCTTTCAGGACTTGTGCAGTTCTTCAGATCAGATGAATAGCTCAGACTTCATTCTTCATTTCAGCAAATATTCGCCAGATAGCAGATCTAAACAGATCTAGACAATACATATACATTTCAGATCTAGAGGTCCCTCTTCATCATTTTCTTCATAGGTGCATAATAGAATCAAATATATCATCAAACTGTTACCCTTTCCATACAGACATACTTTAGAGTGAAGTATTCATTCAAACCCAGACTCTTGCACTATGAATTTCTTTTCCTTATATAGGTTAGCCTTTGTCAATACCATGAGTCAAAACCACACAACTTCTAATGGTATTCCTGGACGGGATCAATTAGATATTCAAGCGCTCAATACAATGGGTCAATACCATCGTAAGAACCCCTGGATTTATAACTTTAGAGTGCAATTAGGCATACGCGACTTAGAACGTACTTTTCCGCGTACATACGCTACTTCGCCTATACAAACTCGCGTATGCATAGTGACAAGTCTTATTCATCATTGTTCTGGCCCATTCTGGAAATTCTTTCTTCTACACCTTCTGTACTGATTGTAGATACATCAGATGTACATCATTAACAAGCTCATCAATTCAAGAACAACTTCATCAAGTAGGTTGCCATCATCTTCATCAAGTGGGTTGCCATCAAGGACAACACTCTGCATCATATTGCCAACAGTCTCTTAAAATTTCATAGAATGACCTCCAACTGTAGGGTTAGATGTCCTCCTCTCGCCATGAAGTACCAAGTGACAACCATAAAATGTCCAACATAATCATCAATACATGAGATACATAAAATAAAGTGGTTCTTATCACAAAGGAAAAGTCCTATCTCACAAAGCATCTCTTCATCCCATGTTTCATGAAGTACATTGAGCATTGACATGCCCTCATCATTAGCCATTGTTGGCCTTGTTGGTTCCAAGCATCATTCCAACATTATGAAAAAGAGGAAATAGGGACATATGGATAGACTAAAGTTTCAAACCATATTCTCCCAATAGTAGCCACCGGAGTAGGGCCTCTTGCTTCCATCCTCCATCTCCTCCATGTAATATGGACAAGCCAAACTTTCCCAAAAGCAACCAAAGAAACAAGATATCTTGCTTCCTTTTCACCTTCTCATGTGCATCATGGAGTAAAAACATACTGATATACATGTGGAATTTCACATCATCCCAATACAAGCAAGCACCATCAATACGCATCATGAGAGCATTATGCCAACTTCTACATAATACAAAACGCATAGACATAGGAAATGTCATGTGATGACCAAACTCTCTCATGGTCAACCCAAGTGAACATGCCTTCTTCTGTTGCATACTATCATTGGTACACAAGGCATGATTTAAGAAAATATGAGCTATTGGGTGGTAACCATACTCACCCAAGAGCATCCAGTGCAGCCATGCCTCCTTCATTTCATGAGTGTTTTTCAAGGTATGGATTAACGAAATAGGAGCCTTTGGGTAGTAACCAAACTCACCCAAGAGAAACCAGCGTAACCAAGCTTCTTACTGGCCCATGTCATATATATGCAAGTGGTCATGAAACCCCTTGCTTATAATCCTCATCCACTCATCCCAATGTGGATGATGATTGATATTCTACATAAACATGGTATCCTCCCTTTGTAGAATACCATTCTCCTCAAACTTATGAAGAGCTTTGCACTCCATGAAATGTTGAAGTGCACCTCCATTGAGATCTCTTAATGAGACGTTCTTCTCATCAATGGCCCTCCAAAACCAGTGAGGTTTTGGATCTACTTCATGTAGAAGTTTCTCTTTGAGCTATGAGATGCTCATTGAGAGAGTGTCATCTGGAAAGGAGAAAAGATTCCTCATCTCAAAATCTCTACCATTTATCATCTTTACCTTCATTACTTCATGAGTGAAGCTACCTTCCGAATTATCCAAGAATAATGGGGCTCCTTCTTTATCACTGCCACTAACTGACGGCATTGTAGATCTGCATGGTGATATATATGTTGTCTCATAGGAAGGCACAATGTTGAACTCATAGCCAGCCATTATACATAGGCTCATGCTCATCCCATCTTATGAAACTCTACACTTCAACTCAAAGGGTTGAATGTAGCTCAAAAATGCTAAACTGGGATAGCTATTCTTCTCCTCCTTGATTAGATCAAGGGTCCTCTACGTTGTGATATGTTGCTACTTCAAATCAGCATTTTGTTCCAACCCTTGGTTATGCATTGGCCCTGATGGCATGTCCCCATAAGTTTCAACATGATCTACTGAAACAATATGTGATGAAAGTGTATGCATACCTTGGATCAACTGATGTGTGGGAACCCCTTGCAAGAACACAAGAGTTCCTCCAACCGGGATAATGGTGTCTCCAACTGCTGGGTAGAGTGATGGTTGCTCTTCTCCAAGTCTAACAGCGCTGGAATCTACCTCCTCTTCCTCATGCATCTCATGAATCATGCATGGGACTCTATGTGTCAAGAGATCAAGACTATCTTGCAAAGTTGCAAGTGTCTCTTCTCCGGATGCAAGTACTTCTGCAGCTGGTGGTGAATGTAGTGATCCCTTGTCCAGAGTGACAAGAATGACATCCTCCTTTGTTTCCTTAGGAAATTTCTCTTTGTGACACATCTCTGGTTTTCTCACATCAAACTTCCTTCTCAATTTGTGAAAGAAATCTGAATATTTAGTAACCTTTGCATGCTCCATGTGACCAAACCACCAATCATTGGCTTCACCATAAAGATGAAGTGCTGCAATCTAAACATCCTCTCCTTCAGCTACAGGATGTAGCCTGAAAAATGTATCTAACTCTTTCCTCCAAGCCTAAACGGTACTTGAGGAAGATCCATCAAATTTAGGCAAATAGAATTTACTGTACCTCTTTCTTCTATTTCTGCTATAGGATCCTCTTTCTTCTTTGATTTGGAAGAATTGTTGGAGAGTTAGCTTCTCCTTGAATGCTCTAGACTGTGCTTTGTACTCTTCAAGATATAGACTGAGAGTCTCATGAGTCTCAAGTTCCATGTTCCTTCTTTATTCATGACTATACCATTCACCTTCTTCAAATAAAGTGGGCATAGTAGATCTATGAGGAGATCTACAATTCTCTGGTTTTCGTTTTTGCTGATAGGAAGTGCTTAGACCTTCCTCATCAAATATTCTTCTTGGATCCACCTTTTGCCTTTCCCTCTTCATTTGATTGACTTCTTTGGAGAGACATTGCATGGATATAAAGATAGGAGTGGTGAAACTGCAATCCTCCTTCATGATATATCTCATCTATCTTCTTCTTCTTTTGATGCAAAATATGAAGTTTCCACAAGCTGAGCCAAAGATCATGCTCTGATACCACTGTAATATCACAAAAGGGAAAATGCAGTAATACTTAAACACAATATAATAACTGCAGCAAAGTAAACAACAAATCTAAAGACAACATCAGAATATACAGAGAAGCTGAGCCTTTTTATTATGTGGAGAAGATTACAATAACAACAGTGTAAAAATAGAGGTACTCTAGCCAAAGAAGTGGTCTAGAATGACCTTGCAAACATGCTACAACTAGCACTACGTAACTGAGGAGCTACAGGAAGAAAAATTGCATCATCCCTTTTATTTATAATGTACATATAGCTTCTGCAAAAGGAAATGAAAATCTATGGAGCTCAGGAGCTTTGATGATGCCAAGATTCAAGATCTGGCCAATGTGATGGAAACCCAAGATAACCCAAAAATGATTTTCCAAATCTACAACTTTGGAAAAATCACCCTCCTAGGGTTTGATCCTTTGACTGTTGGATTATGCAGATCTGAAGCTAGATCTGATCCAAATATGGTTGCAATATGTTATACAAACATATCTAAGCTTTGAGGGTTGATCCCTCCTTAAGATCTACAAGCTAGGAGTTTGAGATCTTGCCTCTTCTTCTTCCTCCTTCAAATTGCAGCAACTGAATATGTAGCTGCTAAAGAAACTATGTTGTACAAGAGGGAGAGAATTTATACCTTCTTAAATATGCTCCAATAAGCTCCAGGCTGATGGAAACAGTGATGGCAAGGTAAGGGGATGATCCCTCACAAGATTACTAGCTGAAATGCTAACAAATTCCTTCCTCCTTTGGATCTGCAATGATGGATTGTGTAATCCTAGATGGGATTACTACTGATAGGAGGTCAATAAATTTTGGCCTAATGCAAGATCTGAAATGAGGCTCTGGGCTTCCTGATCGTGAAGCCCAAGGTGATAGGAATAATCCTTCGCCGGTTCTCCAGCTGAAATATTAAAGACAACCTCCTCCCAAACTATTCTTCAGAAATTGCATAATTCCTCAAGGTATGTGTTCTGCAGAGAGTGGAAATGGTGTGGCACCAATGCCTGATGATGAATGAAGTAAAACCCTCTTCCTTAGAGGTCACTCAAGGAAAGAGGTGGGATTCCCGACCAGGAACACCCAGTGCTAAACAACGCTTGCAATCTTAGCTAAACAACCAAAGAAAGCATGGAATGTCAAATGACAATTCCAGATCTAAACAAATCTCCAAAATAATAATCAAAATCCTCCCTCCAATGTTCCCTTCATCTTATTTATATATTTTATGAGCCTTCCCATGCCTTGCCCACCTCTAAACTACATTTTTCATGTGGACATAATCCTCCATGTTTGACTCTGTTGTCTTTCCAAGCCCTCCATCATGTCTACATGCAATTTTTACCCTCTCCATCATGGGTGCATTAATTACACTACTTCCTCATCACTTCATCATGAATGCTTTATGATCTTACATTAGATGCCCTCCATGATCTTAGTTGACTGCTTCAACCTCCATGATCTATCTCATTAATGAGACGTGATCTCCACTCCATTCACATTAGTAGTTGCTCCACTACTCCATTATGTAGATCTATGCCTAAATAATCCACATTCACACATCAAGAGTGGATATTATTCATCTTTGAGGATTATGGGTCCCTCCACCCTTTTATTTACTTAATTTATTACTTTTATTAAGAATTCTAATATTCCAAATAAAATGTGAAAATTTTGGAATATTACACATTTCGAGGAACAAGCAGCGCAAAAATTGAGGAAAAATGGACAGCAAGAAGAGGCACGAAAACTGAGGCAGATTTGGGCATGTTTTCTGAGGAGGATTGATGTACATTTCCGTACAATCTGTACGGCCATAAAAATGATTTCTAGGCATATATTTTGAGGCAGTCATACATCATTGAATTATGTTAATTTCTGCTATTTTTTCTATTTGTTGTTGGCACGTTTTCTGAGGTGAATTTTATGCACGGAAATTGAGATAATTTGTAATTTGAGGTTGTTGAAATTTTCATTGTGTTTTTTAGTTTCTCTGTAAAAAAAAATTCAGAAATAAAGATGAGCTCTCAAACTGGTATTCCCCAAGAGTTGTAGGGGATTTTTCCAGGGTTACATTGACCAAAAATCATTGTGTCATTTTCTGTGTGTGCCTGTTATATTTTACTGTGTTTTATTTCTACATTTTCCAACAATGGTGAAATCTCCAAATTTGCGTTTTCATAAATTATTGTCATTTCCAGATTTTAGTATTTTTATCATGCTTGGATTTAAAACTAAAAGTATGGATTGATAAGGGAAAAGTGATAATCGGGGTGGGGACTTAAATTTGACATGGTATCAAATCTTGGTTGGCTAAAAATTGCAGTTTGGGATAGCAGAGTAAAAATTACAAGAAGTTGACTTTTACATAGAAAATTGAAAACCTTTACCCAAATTTGAAATTTCAATTTTGTAGGACAATGAATCATGTCTTTGGGTTTGAGGGTTGAAGACAGGTTAGATGGGCAGAGTAACTACAGTGCATGGAGGCAGAGAATCCAGATTATCTTTGAGGAAGCATAAGTCTGGGGAATTATGGTGCATACCACACAGCACCCAGTAGTAGTTCCTGTTGAATCTGTACATTTAGAAAAGTTCAATAAAAATAATGCTAAGGCCAAAATACTGATTCTGGATGGATTCAAAGATCATGTCATTCCTCATGTGAGAGGAAAGAATTATGCACATGAGATGTGGACTGCCTTGATCGGGCTTTACTAGAGCTCAAATGAGAACATGAATATGGTCCTAAAGGAGAAACTAAAGGCCATAAAAATGGCTAAGATTGAAAGTGCTAAAAAATACCTCACCAAAATCACTTCGGTGAGAGATGAGTTGGCAGCCATAGGTGAGACCATTCCACCCACTGAGTTGGTGAGGATAGATTTGAATGGACTTCCCAAGTCCTTGGAGAGTTTTTTAGATGGTATTGTTGCATGTGAGAACCTTCCTAGGTGGGAGAGGTTGTGGGATGATTTCATTCAAAATGAGATCAGGAAGAACAATCTAGGGGCAGCCAAACAAGGGGAGGAGGATGACAATGTGGCATTGTTGGCAAGAGGCAAGAAGGGAAAAGCAAAGAAGGGAGCTTCCACCAATGGAGGCAAAGTAAAAGGTAAAGGCAAGCAACAGAACAAAGAAAAGAACTATTCCAAAGTCAAATGTTGAAATTTTCAAAATATGGGACACTATGTTGTTATGTGTCCAGAGAAGAAGAACAAGAAGGGTAAAGAGAAAACCATGGCATCTTCTACAGAGATAGAGGGCTTCTTAGAGAGCTTTGATCAGGAGTTTGGGTTCATAGCTTGTGAGGCCTCCAGTGCAGGATCACCTGCCATACAGGTTCAGAGGGAGTGTGCACTCTCCTCTACTAGCAGAGCATCTTCTAGAATTTGGTATGTTGGTAGTGGCGCTTCACGCCATATGGAAGGAGTCAGAGAGTAATTCTCAGAGCTTTTAGAGAGTGATACTGATATGGAGGTAGTACTTAGTGATGACAGAATTTTTAGAGCAGTTGGTGTGGGAACATTGACATTTTATAGGGAACCCAAACCTCCCTTGAAAGTGTCAGATGTTCTATATGTGCCTGGAATGCAGAAGAACCTGATATTCGTTTCAGCACTTGAGGACAGAAGGTAGGAGGTTTTGTTTAGGAGTGGACAGGTGCTCATATATCCTAGGGGAACTCCAGATGCTTCAGTTAGTGTGATTGGTGTGTGCCATGCTAAGGTGTACAAGTTCTCATTCTAGCCCCTGATGGCATTGCGTAGCAGCACCAGAGATAGGACCGACATTAGATCTAACAATTCAGAGTTGTGTGATATTTGGCATCGCAAGATGGGTCACATGTATCATGGGGCCTTGAGGACATTGCGGGAGATCAACACTAGTGTGCCATATTTCAATTCTGATCACCTTGATGTATGTAGAGGATGTGCTATGGTGAAGTTTTCAAAATCCCCTTTTCCCAGCAGTGGCAACAGGGTGACAGTGATCCTTGACTTTATTCATTCCGATGTGAGTGTTCGGATGTCTCATGTATCCTTGAGTGACTATGAGTATTATGTTTTATTCACTGATGACCACTCCAGGAAGACCTGGATTTATTTCTTGAAGACAAAGAGTGAGGCCTTCAAGTGGTTTCAAGAGTTCAAAGCTCTTGTGGAGACCAAGACAGGTAGGAAGATCAAGGTACTCAGGTCAGAAAATGGAGATGAGTATACCCTTGGCGAGTTTGCAGATTTTTGTGCTAAGGCAGGCATTGAGATGGAGTTCATGGTTCCTTACAACCCCCAGCAGAACGGGGTGGTAGAGAGAAATAAAGGATTCATTGTAGGGGCTTCCAAATCCATGCTTCACGATCAGGGGTTACCTTTGTTTTTGTGAGCAAAGGCCTGCAACATTGTTGTTTAATTGCTGAACAGGATTCTGCATCGTGCCTTGGGGAATGTGACTTCTGAGGAGGATTTCTCTAGGAAGAAGCCTAATGTTTAGCACTTTCGTATCTTTGGGTGCCTTACATATTCCTATGTCCCAAAGGATAAGAGGACCAAGCTAGAACCTACTGCAGACAAGGGAATATTTTTGGGTTATAGAGAGACCTCGAAATCTTATCGAAATTACATTCCTGCAAAGAAGAATGTGGTTGTCAGGCGGGATGTGAAGTTTGCGGAAGAGAGAGATTTCAGGAGGTCACGAGAGTTAGAGTATTTAGAGTCACCATACCCTCAACAGTCGTTGAGTCAGCCACAGGGAACTAGTGCACAGGGTGTAGGAGGTACATCTATTACAGTGTTAGGTCCATCAGTGAGAAGTATCTCTCAGAGTCAAGTGAGGGATTATTCGGTCATCATGCATGGCAGTCCGCAGAGAAGTTCACAGGATAGTTCAATGATGGAAATTTTGCATGGTACTTCAGCTTCTATAGGCACATGTACAAGTATGAGGTCAGTTGGAAGGACTTCAGGAGTTTAGGCTTCTGATGATGATGATGACTATTTCACTCAGGTGGAATAATTAGGCTCGAGGAAGAGGAAGCACAAGTGGCTTCAAGACACCTTGCACAAGGCCACATCAGTTGTTGGGCCAAAGAGACAGGTCAGAGAGAGTTGACCACCTGAGCGGTTTTGTAGTTACATGGCATTGGTAACAAGCATCATTGATACTGAGCCTTCTAGTTATTAGGAGGCAGGCAACCAGCAGGTCTAGAAAGAGGCCATGATGGAGTAGTATTCTTCTATTATGAAGAACAATGTTTGGGAGGTAGTTCCTAGGCCTGAAGGTAAATCGGTTGTTACTTCCAGATGGCTCTAAAAGATAAATCATGCTGCAGATGGTAGCATAGATAAGTTCAAGGCTCGGTTTTTGGCGACAGGGTTCTCATAGGTAGAGGAAGTTGACTATGAGGAGACCTACACTCCCTTAGATCAGTATACATCTATTCACTCCACTATATCGATTGCAGTAGATATGGGTTGAAAGATCCACCATATGGATGTGAAGACCACCTTTCTCAATGGCTTCATTCAAGAGGAATTTTATATTGAGTAGCTACAGGGCTTTGAGGTGCTTGGGCGAGAGACCCATGTATGCAGATTGAAAAAGGCACTCTATGGCCCGAAGCAAGCTACTCTCGGATTGATACATACTTGCAGCAGTTGGGTTTCACTAAGAGTGAGGTTGATCCAAATCAATACTTCATTGTGGTAGGTGAGGAGCCTCTCATCTTGGTGTTGTATTTTGATGACTTGGTAATCATTGGAGCAGAGAGACTCAATGAGGGTTGCAAGAGAGATCTTGATTCAGAGTTTGAGATGAAGGATATCAGCTTGATGTATTATTTTCTAGGATTGGAGGTGTGGCAGGAGGAGGGGAATTTATTCCTGGGACAAGGGAAGTACATTGTGTATTTTCTTATTATATTTCACATGGAGGACTGTAAACCCATGTCTATACCTATGATCACTAACTGGAAGAAGCTTCACGCTTCAGATTTCGATTTGGGGGATCCAACACTATACAGACATCTGATTGGTTCATCGACGTATTTGGTCAACACTCAAATAGATATATGTTTTAAAGTTAACACTATGATTCAGTTCATGTGTGATCCCAAGAGAGTGCACTGGTTGGCTGGAAAACACATTCTTCATTACTTGCAAGGTATTGTGGATTATGGTTTGGATTATAGACAAGGTGACAGAGTGAGACTTGTAGGGTACACAGATTCAGATTGGGCAGGTTGTGCTTTAGACAATAAGAGTACTTCATGGTGCTATTTTGGGTTGGGTTCGGCATTTGTGTCATGGTTGTTACGGGAAAAGCTACCCTAAGGCCTGGGTTGAGGGACCTAACAGAGCGGATGGCATGTCATCACAAGAAGGACTCTAATTACCAATTTTTATGTTGTAAAATAGAAAATGAGGATTGTGGACCTTACCTGTTTATCCTTCGTTTGAGGTTGATCTTGTAGGGTGCAAACCCTCTGCTACTCTTCATCCTCTAGAACCTGCAAATCATTCAAGAACAAGCACACAAAACAGTTGTACAACATATATGTCCTAGATGTCAGCATATTAACGTATATAATCTCATAAATATAACATGAAATACACTATTCAAAATTATTAAGCATGTATAAGAGACACATAACACATGAAAATCAGGAACAAGATGGTAATTATTTTATTGATAACGTATACAGAAAATAGTGGAGAAATCACCTGAGATCTGCCACGACCTTGAGCAAAACTGTCCTCTGGATTCGTCCAGCCCTAGCTTCACAAAGCTTCTTCCATAAATGGTGCACAAAGGATGTCACATAGAATGACGGTGATCATCACAAGGAATCAAGGGTTTCCTGAACCTAGGAAGTGCAGGAGGCACAGGGGAAATATCAAACTTGATCAAGGCTATAACAGGCTATAATATCAATAATATTCTCTCTCTCCTCCTTAGGTCATTCCCTTGAGGTGTATTTATACTTCCACAAATTATTTTTTTCAGTTGGGGAACAGTTAGGCCACGGGAAAGGGTAGTTAAGTTACAGGAAAAAACTGTAAACACCACCTCATTAATAGGGAATTTATATATTTTTGAATATTTTAAATATCATACATGGGTCAGCTATGGATGGACCCGCATGTGCATGCGGAAAAAAACTGGGCAGAGTCGCATATGGATTTTAAAATATTTTTTTTTGAGAAATGTGACCAAGTCTGAATGGAAGGGATGCCCAAGGCCAATGCATAAATCATCAAGTATATAGAGGTTATAAATGATGCTATAATAGATTCCCCCTAATATATGAGGTCAGAAGGGGTACATGATGGCCGAAATGTATTATGTGCATAGAAAGAACCTTGCAAGGACTAGACAAGACTTCACCAGATTTTAGCCTGCCAAAAACCAGTGATAGAAATCAGAAATATAGCTCATGTCTAAGGCAGGCATACCCATGCTCAGTGAAATAAATGCATGTCCGCATATCAAGTATGGAGTGGATCCAATATGTATACAAGTATAACTGAAATTCAAAGCACATAATGAATCATCTTATCACGCCCTGGAAGTACAAGCCAAAATTATGTCCAAGTATCACATATAAAAGACTGATCAATGATGTTGCATAGATATCTAATCACTAAATTCACAACTGAATCTCCAAGTACCAAATCATAAGTGGTGGAACAAATGGCACAATACACAACTTGGGTACCAACATATAAGATGTTCTTGTGATGAAACTGGAACATATAAGGGTGGATGGTGTCACTGGTAGAAAATTGGAGCTGTCAAAGTGAACCAAAACATGTTGATGCAAACCCGAGGTCTTCACCGATCACCATGGCACAATTCTACATAATGGGAATAAATGAGTTGAGGTCTACCATGTGATAAATCGTTTGATTACCAGTCATTTATGTATACCGTTAACAAATGTGAGACAACCCACCGATAATGATGATGAGTGTCAAGGTGCCCCAGTATAATCTAACAAGTGCGAATAAATGAGTTAAAGTTGAACACTTGTGAGATTCTACCAATCATGAGACATTGATGTATTCTCATTATTGATAGCGAAGGAGTCTGCCACTGATGACTACAAACCCTAAGGTACTAACAAAAGGACTCTAGACCTTATTCCCAGAGCAATGAGTCAGAGTCGATGGGAAAGTATCTGCTGGAAGGAAGGAATTAAGGCATCCTACATCAATATAGCAGGAGTGTAACCTGTGGGACAAGATTTGGAAGGAATTGGACGAAGCAAAGTGAAGTAACCAACCTGAAGTACGTTTCCGGCATGCACAAAATGTAGCTATTGCGCGACAAAAACCCTCTGAACCAACCAATAATGAAAGCTAACAAAGAGGCGAGATATCCACCAATAGGGTAAAATGGAAATCAAGGTACTACACGAATCCCAGGTGTGATAATGCAAGCTAAAGTCGAACACAGGGGAAACCACTTAGTCAATGACCCATGATGTTGATTAAATGTTGAGAATGAGTTCACCTATCGATGATGTCAATAGGGCCAGGGTGCGGCTCTAGGTTTACTCTCAGAGCAATATGTCGAAGTCGATAAGAGACAAACCCGCCAACAAGAATTCAATGGAGACCTTCTCAAACCAACATGAGCAAAGGACCAAATAGCTGATGTGATATAACAAGATACTGACAGACCGGGATGTTCGACTGAAAAATGAGTCAAGAGACACCACAGAAAGGCTGACTCAGGTTAAATTCCCTTGAACAAAATCACGACTCGTTTAAACTATCGCAGTAAATGATAACTTTGTATAAGTTTTTCATGCAGGATTCATAAACAAACCCTCCATATGATTGGAAGAGATAACCAACCAGGGGAGTACTAACTCGATAACGAGGTTATGGCTTCTCCTATGTCAAAAACTAAAACCATACCAAATGGAGAAAAGACTTAGCTTTTTTTTGCTTTGTTCAAGGGTGACACAACTGACTCTGTAGCTACCATCAAGTATGGAAGTATTGTCTAATTCCCGCTCTTTTTCAAATATTTAATTTTTTTGTCTTTTTCATATTTCAAAGCCTAAAAAAGAACAAAATAATTCCTATAGTACAATGGATAGAACAAGTGTCCTTAAACAGATGCACTAGTTCCTGGGATAGGAACAACCCTATGCTCAATGCAAGGTGGAGAAAACTGGTAAGTGACACTCAAAGGAATGTTCCATCCATGGGTAAAGATGTCAAGTTGCGAAGGCTAAGTGATTGCATAGTTAAATTTGTAGAAATACATGGTCAAAAGAGGGCTTAAACATGAGTCCAAATTAATTCATCTAAAGGCCAATATAAACAAATGGTCAATATGCAATGTAGAAATACAACTCGACAACAAAATGGGAGCCTCTAAGGTATATTTCCAGAATAAAAGTAGCGAAGAAGAGGAAGAATGAAACTTCAACGCATAAGTCATGACGGGACTAAAGAGGACACCGGACCCTACACAGATTGCAGCATGGGTGACAAATGCTAGCAAGGAAATAACTAGAAATCCCATGTAAAGGATGGATCTACCATCATATCATGATTTAAAAATCGGTGAGTGAAATTGGTTAAATAGTCATAATATGATGGGGTCGACCCTATGGCAAGTGCTCAGAATGGAGGCTAGTATGCATAAGTGTAACAGAAAGTGAATTCCCTAACTTATATGGCACTTTATAATTGACAGGTCAGCGGTCATGGATCCAAAGACAAATTGGAAATATCTTAAAATCACCAGAATGGACCTGAAAATAACTTTTCCCAACACTTACAAGCCAAAAGGTTAAACAGTCGTGAACGAATTCAAAAAATAGACACAAACGAAATTTGCAAAAAAAATTTCAAATTCTTGGCATAAATAAGCATTTTTTACTCACATTTGGTCATTTGTGCTGAGCAGAAGTGGAGAAAGAGCTCTGGAGAAAAAAACCCCCTTCTTGCAAACGAAGCAACTGTCCACCAAATTGATCCAAATCAATCAGGTAAGCCTCATATTTAGCTTGTTTGTCAATTTTATTGTAATTTCAAGAAAATTTTGGGATTTTTTACCATAGGAATATATGTTTTTTTTGGAACCCTCTGTTTATACATGGGTCCGTTGTGAGGAAATCGTGTATAAACGTGACTGTGTCCGAATGAATTCACATCTGTACAGAGCGGAATTCAAAAATTTATTTCTAATTGGTCAATTGATGAAATGATTCAGGATGACAATCAGCTGGGGGGAAAGAGAGCACAGTGCTATAGACAATGAGGTCATGCAGGACCAGTAATCATTGGATATCCTTCGAGGATGCAGATTGTTGAATTTTTTCAAAATGCCAAATATGAAAACTAACACGATTGCTCGAGATGATGGTTAACTATTGGGATATGGATGAAGAATGCTTCATGATAGACCATATGCCATTAAGAATTGAAATGGAAGACATATATTTCATAAATGGATTTTCTCGGAGGGGAGAACCAGTTGATTTGCATGGTAAGCTCACAGGAGGACTTAATGTAGATGACTATGTCCAGGTTTACTGTGTGGATGGTGCGAAGAAGGTGGGGACACTGATCCCAATAAAAGATGTATGAGACTTGTATATGAAAATCCTCCTTTTCACTATTGGTAGAGTAGCAGGGTCAGAATCCATTCACCGGGCTTCATGGACCCACATGAGTCTAGCAGTGGAGTGCTTGACCACACTCTATGATTGGTGCACATCCTTATTGGCAAATTTGAAGAAACAATTGACTTCCATTCGGCAAGCCAAAACAAAAAAAATTTGGATATGGAACCATTCTTCTGAAATTCTTCTTTGAGAGAGTCCCAGGGCTTCATCCCAAGATCATATCAACCATCAGTAGCCCATGTGATCCGCGAATATCTATATGGGCAGACTTGACGAAAAGACAGGGGGAAGGCGAGGTCCCCCAAACTACATGGGATGATGAATTCTTCCAGTGGTGGGGAGAACAAGTCATCTCAGTAGAGGACTATCCATATGTTGGGATGGATTTTAGAGCATATCTAGATTTGGTTTTTCCACCCAGTGCAGCATGAGGTGCAATTGGTAAGATTGCACAATGATTTTTTTATTATATGATTTTTTTTTTTCCAATTATATGAAAATGAAAAATGTTTTTGATAAGACAATATGACTTACAAAAATTTTAATGATCATGATGCAGACATGGGACCAGTGAGACCTGAGGGTTTCCCAAGACACAGGCGCCACAGAAGAGAGGCAGATGATGCTAAAGACCTGGGAAGAACCCTCCATGCCATCCAAAAAAGCTTGGAGAGTCTGACTCGCCAAGTACCCATGGCAACTATAGAGTATCTTCCAGAGGCTATCCAGAGGCCAGTGGTTGGAGTACCATGGGACTGGGTGCGGTTGTTCCCCTGCATAGCTACTGTGATTGTGTTCTTCTAGAACACCTATCTTGGGTAGGGTCCTTAGGGATAGATTTTATATTTGATCGAATGACCATATTATTATTTTTTGATGACAGACATGATCGGGAATAAGCCCTAATTTTGTAGGACATGATGGTCCAATTTTTGTATCTTTTGAACACACTTTGATATATATATATATATATATATATATATATATATATATATATATATATATATATATATATATATACACATAGCGATTTTATATGATGTCATTGTCCCAAATGTACAATGATGAATGATGTTTTTAATGTTTTTAAAGTATTGAATGATTAATGTGCCAATCAAGTGCTTGATTAGCTAATGAGTCTGCTAACAAATTATCTAATCGACGAATATGAATGAACATAATAAATTGAAATGAACATTGTAACAAATGAACTCTAAAAAATAATCAATGTAAAAATGGGTCTCTGACATGATAGGTGGTGTTTAAGTGTGAAACCACTAGTTGTGAATCCAATTAAACTACTAACGAATCAACACCAATAGATATTGCCTCCGAGAGTAGGTTGACCACTATAGTGTATTTTGCCACATTGTTTAAAGAAGGACCAATGCATACACCCCTTGAGACTAACAACTGATCAGATGGGTAGTGAAATACCCAAGCCACGGAAGCAAGGTTTCGGGTATGTCTACTAGCACCATCGGCAGAGCCAAAATGACTCATCTCATCCAATAATACCTGCCAAAGCAGATCAAAAATCATCAAAGTCACACCAAAAATTGATAAACAAACATTTATAAAAATAAAGTATATACAACAAAACAAATTCTAGGCCGAAACCTAGGCATAATACTTCTTCAGATAGAGCCCATTTATGGGCTCAGCTAGTTCGTTTCCATCAAAATCAACCAAGGCATAAGCTCCCTTTTCCAAGACCTTTTTAACAATAAAGCGGCCATACCACATGGATTTGAACTTGTCTGCCCCCTATTGTCGCACAGATTGTCTAGGCACTGCGACAACGGCTCAGATCGGGGGCTGTCACCCTGATCCCCAATCTCTCTATCTAAGTTGTCTCCTTGCAAGCTAAGGGAGGTGGACCCTAATTAGAAAACGAAGGAAAAGGATTGGTTGAAAACCAACCAATCTAGGAGACACAGCTAAAACACCAAATACTTGATAAGATTAACGAGACTTCACAGATCAATTAGATTAAAACCAGTGTCTTATGGAGTTAAAAGATCCCGTTATTCAATTAAAGCTAAGTAATTGATGTATAATTGTTGCTATGAAAACAAAAATGATATTCGCTGAAACACCCTCACAATTATGCATTAACCATGTTCGATAAAGATATGTGATTTATCATTACTTGAAATATTTCCAAAGTGAACTCTAAACAATTATATCACCAATTTCAAGTAATTTCAAAACCACAATTAAAAATAACTCAAAAATTCAACAACCACAGCTAAGCATTAAATTTTGAACCAACGATTTAAATTCGAGATAAAAAAATATTATCATGAAGGTACCATTGAAATTAAATGTCAGATCATTGCAATATTTCCGAATTTATGATATTCTAAATGACCCAATCCAGAAATTTAAAATGTTCCTGTATAGTCAAACTTAGGATAAAAAAATTAAAAGCTCTTTTGACTATAAGGCTTTAGAATTTTTTTAATTTTTTTTTAAATTTTTAGAATTTTTTATTTTTTTATTATTTTTATTTTTATTTTTATTTTTTTAATCCTAAAACAAAAATTTAAAATTTAAAATCCTAAACAAAACTAAAACTAAATTAAACTAAAATAAAAAATGAATTTAAACTAAAAAAATGAAATCTAAAACTAACGCTATCAAAAAATTTAAAACTAAACAAACTAAACTAAACTCTAAATCGATTTAAAATTTAAAACTAAAACCTAACTAAAGCTACGCTAAAGTCAAAACAAAATTCTAACGCTAATCTATGTTAAGATTTAAAATCTAATTAAAAAAAACGGAACTATATCAAAATTGAACTAAACTATAAGCTAAATTTAAAATCTAAAAAAAATTAAAACCTAACTACACCAAAATCGAATTCTAATTTAAAACTAACTAACACCTAGACTAAAAGCTACCTAAAATCTAAAACTATACACTAAATTAAAACTAAACCCTTTACCAAAAATGAAACCGAACCAAAAAAAATAAACGCAGTTTTTTTAGTTTTCATGTATGAGTGGATTGCTTGTTTGTGGTTTGTAGGTCGATGAGGAGCAGGTGGGACGAAAAGGAGATCGAGGGTTCGACGGGCAGTGAGCAAGGTAAGGCAGACAGGTAAGGATAAGGGAAGTCGACGACAGGTTTGGAGGGATCGAAGACAAGGGTGTTGACAGCGACTGAGGACGGAGAGAAGGGTTAACGCAGTAGAGAAATCGATGGCAAAAGGGAGGTCGATTTGCCGGCAGCGGCTAAGGAAAAAGCAAAGGGCAGAGATGAAAGGACGGATGGAGATATGGAACAACGCAGAGCAAATGAAGGCAGAAGAAAACGTAAACAGGGACAACGAATAGGAAGTCGATTGATGCAGATCGATGGGTAGCAACTGAAAACGCAGAGGAATAATGAATAAACCCAGTACACATAAATTTCGCCCAACAAACTTAGATTTTTGATGCTCTTTGAATCGAAACCATGCAGATCTGCCCACAGATGCGATTCTAAGGCTAGATCTTGCCCTTGGGGGTTAGATCTGGCTCAGATCTAAACAAAATTCTGAGTCAACCCTGCAACCTGCAAAACCAGTCAGATCCTGAAAATATATACACCAAAAAATTTATTAAACCCTTACAGCCCTAATAAAAATACAAATTTACAAGCTAATTTACAGATCTGAGGCCCTCATGGCCATATTTGAACATATTTCAGCACAATTTTTAGAAATTCGAAATTTTAAAGAGAGGCACAAGTCCTAGGATACCCTGTGAAAAACACAAATTCGTAAGGTAGATTCAGGAAATTAGAAACAATGGGCTTTTTCAGATTTACGAATCTGAGAGTCGGCTGGTCCAATTGAAGACTTTCCCAGACGCTCAAATCTTAAAAAAAATTTCCCTGCACACTTAGATCTGAACTTTAGACTAATAGAGATTTAAGAAAATAACATGAGAACCTTCAGAAAAATCAAAATGTCATTTTATGAACCCAGAAAACTGCACAAGATACCTATATGCAAATTAATCCATGAAGGCCATCAACCATAAAAATGCCAAATAAAGTAGCAGAGTTTAGAGATAATATCACCACATAGATCTGGAAAGGGAACACCAAAGTTTGTAACCCCAAAGTCTTTATGCTTTATTCATCAAAAGAAATTACAAGAGCTTCCAAGAACAAGTGCACGATCCAGAGATCGGATGACTCAAGACTAACAAAGACCTTTAATTTATAGGACAAAATCTCCAACGGCTAGTTCGGTTGATCCATGTCAAAATAATCTCGACCGTCGATAAGATTTGATCATCTTTTAATTTGGACCGTCGAAATTATAAATTTGGGGAAAAAACGAATTTATCATTTAAATTCATTTTTATTAACTCAAAAATATTATTTTTGAGTTAATTACCTCAAATTTTTTACTTTGACTTAACCACCTAGGCCTAAGGGTCCAAAATTTCTTAAAATTCTCAATTTTCCCTTGGCCTGGGACGAATTTTGCCATTTGAAGAATTTTATCCTCGCCTAGGACCTAAAACTAATTAAATTTTTGGTTTAAGATTTTTTAATTAATTGACTAGAAAATTTAATTAATTGATTGAGAGGGGATTTTAATTATTTTTTCCAACCCTCTTTATATAAGATAAATACATTTAGACACATGAAGGGTGAATACCCATTCGTATAGACCCTCAAATAAATACCCAATTCTGCGACTCAAAACATGATCTAGTAGATCAAGTAGCTTGTAATAAAATAATCTAGCCAAATAGCTAGGATCATTCCCAAACTACTTTTACAAGGACTCGATAGAAAACACTAAGACTCACTTAGCATGCTGAAGACAAAATCCACCCTAGCTTTGGGGTGAGGCTGGAGGGGAAAACTCTGCCGATAACTTGTGTCGAAAAACACAAGTAAATCAGTGAGACAAAAAACCTCCTAGGATAGAAATCGTCACCAACATACTAGGCTTACCTAGGTTGTTACAAACATGACGGTCTTACTTAGATCATTTACATCATAAACATGCAGAATGGGTTTACATTATTCATAAAACTGTCGACTGATGATGGAATCTGAATGGCACGACCACGTCGAACATGATGAATCCCATTTGAAAAAACGGGGGTGTACTGCTATGGGGTCGTTGACAAAGTGTGGTCAACAGGGTTTTTTCGAGGACATTTGTCCTAGAAATCACGTGTGTCCTTTGTCATATGTGTGCTATGTTTCAGTAAATGATTTGTATTTGTGTAGGCTGCTAGCTGTGTTTACTTCGATATTTTCTGAAAATAACTTGTATAATTAAATCACAAGTAGGAGAATCCCATTTGAAAAAATGGGGGTGTACTGCTATGGGGTCATTGACAAAGTGTGGTCAACACCCCCAAGGAATCCTTCTATTGGGCATAAACCAAGACAAGGTCGCCTTCAGAGAAAACCCTAGGTTTTAGCACCTTATCGTACTAAACCTTCACTTGTTTCTTATGAGCCTCATTCTGTATAAATTTGAATAACTCATATGTTATCCACTGAGATTCTCCTGATCACACACTATTTTAGCTTCATGCATAATACAGAATCTCTTCTACCATTGATCATCACATGCGGAAATAAAATCAATTGCATGCACACATTAAAGCCATAAAAATTCACACATATGAACACAGTATTTCATGGGAAAGCTTAAAGCTTAAAACCCCCAACTATCTGTATATTATACATGCCATGGAGATCATGTAACAATCATAGTACACAAAAACTCTTCTCAAGCTCTCATGCACTACCTCCCATGCTACACACTATCAAGCTAGATCTAGCAAATCACTTGCTCCAATCCTTAGCCACTTGATAGCCAACCTTGATTTCGTATTTTAAAGCTATGGGATGGCCTCTTTATATAGATAAACCACCAGCCTTGTCTTTGCAATACTCATAGCTTACTCCACCTATCTATGTGTTGCAAATAGCAACAGTATAGTTACAACTGATAGCTAACTCTACCCTTTCATCTATCTCTTTCACCGGTCTTCACTGAACTGATCATGCACTGTAGTGAACTGAAGTGTTCTTGAGTTGACTAATGAGTTAATATTTAGTAAATTAAATATTATTTAATTTACTCCACTCATATCTAGTTGATTAGTTAGTTTAACTAATCCTAACTAGTTCAACTAAAACAAACAGAACACAACTCCACTATCTGTCCCGTTAACTCCTCCAAAACTCCTGCCACTGAAGTCTAACTGAAGCCAACCATGCAAGATGCCATCAAACCCTAGGAACCGCGTGATTCCTTGTGTCAGTTGCATGAGCCACCTCCATGACTCAAACTGAAGTGCGCCAAGAGAGTAAACTGCTGTTTATAGTCAAAATATTATTAAGGGTAAATAATATTTGACTTCCATATTTTTAGGAGATCACTCTAAAAATAGCCTGGGTCCTAAAAAATAGGGTCTCATCTATTTTTACCGACATGTCGCATCCATCAAGAATCTCCAAGTAGAATTCCCAAATTATGCTCCTTATGTCTAAAAATAGACATAGTCTAAAAATAGACTTTGCGCCAGAATTTGCCTGCGGGCCCACTTAGTGAAGGCGACTTCATTTCACTAAGCTCCATCATCTTGCTGCATTCTCAACACTCCCTCTCAGCAAGATATGGATTATCTGCAACCCCTATCCTGCCTCTGTGGAATTCGAACTTGCCCCTGGTGAGCGCCTTCGTCAGGATGTCGGCATCCTGATCCTCCGTGGGAACATATGAAAGCATCATGATTCTCCGCTGAACACAATCTCTGATATGATGGTACCTGATGTCGATGTGTTTGGACCTATCATGAAATACCGGATTAGCCGAGAGCTTGATGCAGCTCTGGTTATCACAGTAAATCACTGTAGGCTCCAAATGCAACCTGAACAATCCAACGAGGATCTTCCTCATCCAAATACCCCTCACATGCACCCAAGCTGCTGCCGCGTACTCGCCCCTGAATCGAGTGCCACGGATCTCTCGCTTCTCGCTGTACCGTAAACCGCTCGCTGTCGACCCAATGCTGAAAACTCCTCCAGAAGTGCTCTTCCGGTCTGTTGGGCTCCCTGCCCAATCTGCATCAGTGAAACCAGAAAGTTTCACTCCATCCTCCTGTCTGTACCATAGACCATATCCCGATGTGCCTCTGATATAGCGCAATACATGCTTGCCCACCTTCCAAAAGAGCTTGGTAGGCTTAACCATAGCTTGCGAAAGCTGGTTAACTGCATAGCATATATCGGGTCGAGTATTGACCAGATACATCAACGACCCCACCAACTGTCGATAGACAGTGGCATCCACTACCTCCTCCGAAGTAGCACCTCCCTTCCTCCAACCACCAGGAAGGGGAGTGTCAACAGGCTTGCAGCCTTGCATGTTGAACCTCTCCAGAATCTCCCGGGCATACTTGCCCTGAGAAACAAACAGTCCTCCACTGCGCCGCCAAATCTCCAATCCCAGGAAATAATGAAGGATGCCCAGGTCCTTCATCTCAAACTCTCGTGCAAGATCCTCCTTGCATGAAAGTATCAACTGCTCATCGCCAGTCAAAATCAGATCATCTACATACAGTACGATGATCAACAGCTTCCCCTCCACCACTATCTGGTACAGGTTTGGATCCGCCTCACTCTTGGAGAATCCAAGCCCGATGAAGTAGCTATCTATCCGAGTGTACCAAGCACGAGGTGCTTGCTTCAGCCCGTACAGTGCTCTCTTGAGTCGGCACACATGCGACTCACTGCTGAAGATCTCAAAACCTTCAGGCTGCTCTATGTACACCTCTTCCTCAATAACTCCATTGAGGAACGCAGTCTTCACATCCATCTGATGAATGTGCCACCCCATCTGCGCCGAGAGAGCAAGGATCGTCCGTATGGAAGAGTACCTTGCGACAGGTGCAAAAGTCTCCTCATAGTCAATCCCCTCGATCTGTGAGAAGCCACGGGCGACAAATCTCGCCTTGTACTTCTCCACACTCCCGTCAGCCGCCTGCTTCACCTTGTAGATCCATCGCGAACCTACAACCGATTTCCCAACCGGTCTTGGGACAATCTCCCATGCACTGTTCCTGATGATCGAATCATATTCTTCGATCATGGCATCAACCCATGCGGGTTCCTCCACAGCTTCCTAAAAAGAGGATGGCTCTCTCACAACACATTGACTCATAAGAGCCATGTATCCAGTGTACCGATCCGGTGACTGTCTCTGTCTGCGCTATGCTGTAGGTGGTCCTACAACCTTCTCTGCATCACGAGCCAGTCGCTCAGCTTCTGTAGTGCGCATGCGCCCTCTGATGGTTGGCGCTGCCTGGGTGGTTTCTTCCACCTCCTGAACCTCCTCTTGTGGCTGATCCACATCCGGAAGCTCCTACTTAGGAACTAACAGCTCCTCATCTGCATGCAAGTGTAGCTCCCTCTCAAGCGAACACTGCATGGCTTTCTCCTCCTGAAATTTTATATCCCGTCGCACAACAGTCTTGCGACTGTCTGGTACATACACCCGATAGTTGTGAGGTGTATCAGTGTACCCCACAAATATTCCAACTTCAGCAGTTGGATCCAGCTTCCTTCTTGCATCCTTCGTCACATGCATGTAGACAGAAGATCCGAAAATCCGCAAATGGGAAATATCAGGCCTCTTGCCAGAATAAGCCTCCTCTGGTGTACTCATGCCAAGAACCTTGTGAGGACAACGGTTCCGCACATACACTGCTGTATTGCATGCCTCAGCCCACAAGTGAAGGGGTAGGCCCTGATCATGCAACATCGCCCGTGCAGCACCCACGATCGTTCTGTTCTTCCGCTCAGCCACCCCGTTCTGCCGTGGGTTATGGGGTGCGATGAGCTCTCTCCGAATCCCTTCTGCGCTGCAGAACTCCTTGAATTCAGCCGAGATGAATTCACCACCGTTATCACTCCTTAGAGCAATCACCTTCTTCCCCGACTCCTTCTCGACCAGTGCTTTAAACTCACAGAACTCCGCGAATGTATCGCTCTTCTTCTGCATGAAGAAGATCCAGCACTTTCGAGAGAAATCATCAACAAAGATCACATAATACTTGTGCTTTGCTGTCGAAGCAACCGAGAAAGGACCACACACGTCTGTGTGAACTCTCTCAAGGATCGTCGTGGCGCGACTATCCTTCTCGTGAAAGGTGGCTTTCACATACTTTCCTAAAGTACACCCCTTGCACTGATCTGACTGCGCAAGGGTGCCCTTAGGAAGTCCAGTAGAAATCTGCTGCAAAATCTTCAAAGCTCCATGGTGAAGATGGCCCAATCTCCTGTGCCATAGTTCGCCCTCATCATCCCGGCTCACCACATCTCTAGCCTTGCATGCCATAGCTGCGCAGTCATCTACCTGCAACTGATAAAGGTTCTGAGTTCGAACCCCTATCTTCCGGGTCTCTCCAGTAGTCTTACTGCGCAGGAAGGCTTTTCCTTCGCTGAAGACCACATCATAACCCTTATCTTCCAACATCACTACTGAAATCAGGTTCTTCTTCAATCCAGGTACATGCATGACATCCTTTAATACAAAGGGTTTACCAGACTCCCTCTGAAAGGATACGGTACTGATACCAGTCGCACTGTATCTACCGTCATCGCCCATCTCGATGTGCATACCCAAATCCTTGTCCTCCAGATCTGAGAACAACTCCCGATCTCCCGTCATATGAAATGACGTACCGCTGTCCAAGAACCACACCGATCCCGGCATACTTGAAACTAAGCATGCAATCAGTGAAACTTTGACAGCCACCCCCACACTTCCCAGCTCATCTCTGCACTGAGTGAACTTCGTGAGGTATTTGGCGATGTTGTCGCCCTTCTCCATCTTGATGTTCCTGAGCTTATCTTTGAGCGCCAGCTTCCTTTGGTCACTCTTACTCTGGAATAGATCCGTCAAAGCTTTCCACATTAAATATGGAGTAGCCTTACCATGAAGGCCGGATACAATATGATCCTTGACGCCCTCCAACAGGATCCTTCGACATTTCGCGATCTTCTTTTGCCATGCATCGACCAAAGCTGCATCAGTGGGCTTTGGGACATCCGTATCCACGAACTCCTTCAGACCATTATCTTCTAACACTGCTTCCATGCGATCCTTCCATGCAACATAATTCGAACTGCCTTCAAGAGCATATTCGAGTCGCAAACCATTTAAAGAAGACATCTTTCAACACCGGCACCAAGAAGAACAACCTTCTGCAAAATTCGAATTCCAAACTCCAAGCTCTATCGCTTCCGATCTATACTTGAAAACAAATTATTTCCAACTCAGAGATTGACTGCAAAGGGCATTCACCAGATCTTTCACCTTACAAAGAAGGATGAATATTCCGGAGGCTACCTGGCCCGCATGCAGACTCTGTCCGAGGAAATAAGTTTGCAATCACCGTAATAGACTTCGACAATTAATCTGGCTCCGATACCATGTATAAATTTGAATAACTCATATGTTATCCACTGAGATTCTCCTGATCACACACTATTTTAGCTTCATGCATAATACAGAATCTCTTCTACCATTGATCATCACATGCGGAAATAAAATCAATTGCATGCACACATTAAAGCCATAAAAATTCGCACATATGAACACAGTATTTCATGGGAAAGCTTAAAGCTGAAAACCCCCAACTATCTGTATATTATACATGCCATGGAGATCATGTAACAATCATAGTACAAAGCTCTTTGCAAGCTCTCATGCACTACCTCCCTTGCTACACACTATCAAGCTAGATCTAGCAAAACTCATGCTCCAACCTTTAGCCACTTGATAGCCAACCTTGATTTCGTATTTTAATGCTAGGTGATGGCCTCCTTATATAGATAAACCACCAGCCTAAACTTTGCAATACTCATAGCTTACTCCACCTATCTATGTGTTGCAAATAGCAACAGTATAGTTACAACTGATAGCTAACTCTACCCTTTCATCTATCTCTTTCTCTGGTCTTCACTGAACTGATCATGCACTGTAGTGAACTGAAGTGTTCTTGAGTTGACTAATGAGTTAATATTTAGTAAATTAAATATTATTTAATTTACTCCACTCATATCTAATTGATTAGTTAGTTAACTAATCCCAACTAGTTCAACTAAAACAAACAGAACACAACTCCACTACTTGTCCCGTTAGCTCCTCCAAAACTTCTGCCACTGAAGTCTAACTGAAGTAAACCATGCAAGATGCCATCAAACCCTAGGAACCACGTGATTCCTTGTGTCAGTTGCATGAGCCACCTCCATGACTCAAACTGAAGTGCGCCAAGAGAGTAAACTGCTTTTTATAGTCAAAATATTATTAAGGGTAAATAATATTTGACTTCCATATTTTTAGGAGATCAGTCTAAAAATAGCCTGGGTCCTAAAAAATAGGGTCTCATCTATTTTTACCAACATGTCGCATCCATCAAGAATCTCCAAGTAGAATTCCCAAATTGTGCTCCGTATGTCTAAAAATAGACATAGTCTAAAAATAGACTTTGCGCCAGAATTTGCCTGCGGGCCCACTTAGTGAAGGCGACTTCATTTCACTAAGCTCCATCATCTTGCTGCATTCTCAACACATTCATCGTAGCTACATCTTGGTGTTTCTCATCGAGATGTTCTAGATGGACAAGGCATTCTTCAATACTAGAAGTGTCAGGAAGAAGCTCAACTACCAGCTTAAGGGAAGGAATTTCACATTCAATGGGGAATAGAGATTCCAACCCATAAACTAGTTGAAACAGAGTGAAACCGGTTGTAGTCTTTATAGACATCTAGTATGCCCAAAGTGCAGGGTAAATCATGACATGCCAATCGGATCTAGCTTTATCAATTTTCCATTGAAGGATAGTCTTCAAGGACTTGTTAACAACTTCAACCTGCCCATTGGCCTGAGGATAATAAGCAGATGAATGCTCCTACTGAAAACCCAATTTGAGAGCCAATTCAGCCATCATATTATTTCGAAAATGACTGCCATGGTCAGTGACAAACTCTTTGGGGATACCAAAGTGAAAAATGACTTGGTTGAATAGAAACAAGGTTGTTGTCTCACCATCGTTCGAAAAAGTAGGCATAGCCTCAGACCACTTCGTAAAGTATTCTACTGCTACAATAATGTACTTATGACCCTTAGCTGAAGGTGGTTTACAAGTATTATAATCAGTACCCCACTTTGTGAATGGACTGACAGTGACGATAGGAAAGAGCGGAGTTGGATGAATGCGCATCTCCCAAGTATAGACTTGACAAGGATGACACTTTTTGACCGCCTCAATACAATATTTGAAAATCGAGGGCCAAAATTATCTTGCACACAATATCTTTTGGGTTGTAGGAAGCCCAGATAAATGACCACCACAAACTCCATTGCGGCAATCATTCAACACAACCTCAGCTTCTTTGAGAGTCAAGCAACGTCTAAGGATCGAATCAACCCTGTGATGATATAGAGTTTCACCGATAATCAGATAACTTTTAGCTAAGTGACACAACTTTCAATGCTCATCTTTCGAAAAATCTAAGGGAAAATTTGCAATCTAGAGATAAACAATGTGATTTCCATACCAAGGATCCTATGAAGAAATGAGGAAAATATGTTCATCAGGGAACGACTCTTCATAAACAATCTCATCTCCACAGGGCCACTCAGAAATCAACTCCACAAATACCAAAGAATTTTTATATTTGGCAGACAAGAATTCAAGATCAAAATCTTGCAAAACGACAATCCATAGATTGTATTTTCCCCCAATCACTCGCCTACTGAGAACGAATTGAAATGGATTAACTGCTGCCAAAACATAACCTTTGTGAAGAAGGATATAATGTGTGAGCCGTTGGACAGCATGGACAGCCGCCAAATCTAGTTTGTCAATTAGAGAATATTGGAGTTCAAAAGCCACCAAGCCTCGACTAAGGTAGTAAATGACATGCTCAGAAAGAGCATCATCTTCCTAAACTAGAACCATACCAATGGTGGATTCTGCTGCAGCAAGATACAAGAGGAAATATTTGCTATAATCAGGTGGACTCAGTAATGGAGTAGAGTTCAATGCCTTTTTCAAAGCATCGAATGAGCGTTGAGAAAATTCATCCCAGAAGAATAGAACTCCTTTCTTTAACAACCTCATAAATACCTTTGTGATCTCGACATAATTCATGATAAATCTCCGTAAGAAATTGGCTTTGCCTTGTAGACTTTGAAGTTGATGGATTGAAGACAGGAGATGAAACTGAAGTATTGCCTCAACCTTGAAGGGATGTACATGAATCCCTTCCATAGACACGATGAATCCCAATAACCGACTGGATGTGACAGCGAAACTGCACTTATTAGGGTTCAACCAAATTTTATAATAACGACACTGTTCAAAAACTTGACAAAGGTGTGAAGGATGATCAATTCTCTTTCGAGAACGCGCAGCTAAATCATCCAAATATGCATCGATAATCTTCTTGATGTCATGCAAGGCATAGGACATATCCCACTGGAAAGTAGCTCCATCATTTTTAAGGCCAAAAAGCATCTTTTTGTAATAAAAACTACCCCAAGGGAAAATAAAAGCAGACTTATGTTGATCTTCAGGACGGATAGTAATTTGATTATATCCCAAGAAATCATCCATGAAGGAAAAAATCTCATTCCCCGCACACTCATCAATAATTTTATCTATAAATGGTGTGGGGTAATTGTCTTTAGGACATGCCTTATTCAAATATTTGAAATCGATGCAAACTCGGATCGTTCCTTGTTTCTTGTCCACAAGAACCAGATTTGAAACCCACTTATTTAATGGAACGGGGTATATCAAACCTACCTTTAGCAGCTTCTCAACCTCGGCCTTGATAGTTGCAGCCTTCCTAGGGTTGAACGGATGAAGCTTCTACCAAATAGGCTTAGCATTTTCATAAGTCTTGATCTCATGTTGGACAATATATGGATCTATACCACGCATTTCCTCATAATACCAAGCAAATACATCCCAAAATTCTCAAAAGAGATAGGTGTAAGTCTGAATCTCTTTAGGGGAACATTCGGGTCCAATGAAGACATTCTCAATAATGTTGGGATTTCGAGAGATGTTTGTCAGGGTAGTAGCAGAAATTACAGCCATGTTCCCTTCAGAAAAAACCTATGTTGGTGTTAAGGGGTTCAAAACTAGGTGAACAGGACCAAAAGACTGAAAGCTAGACAAACTTGTTTCAACTTCTCGCAAGTCTAGTAGAAAATAGGACCGATGATGCAAATCATCTCCCGGTCTTTCCACACCATTCATTGCTTCAAGGATTGACTCTTTAAATGGAAGAGTGGCATCAAAGAAATCTTGAGTGGAAGATTAACTAAGAGTCCAAGCTGGAGCCACATATCCATCCAATTCCTTCGGTGAAAGAGAAACTGGAATGGAGTCTGTAGAGTCAATAATAGATTGATAAGCAATCTCAGCTGCAGACATAGGAAATTCCATTCAACCCACTTGACCTTCCTCTAATGTGGAGGTAGGAGAAGGTAAGGTCGAAGGGTCCAAAAAATAATGAGTTCAAAAGAACTCTCTTCGAGTAGGAAACCTGGAGGATGAGACAACATGAATATGAACCGAAAGAGGCGGAATATCAAAAGTACCCAACAACGATGTATACATTCCAACCCACAAATTATCAACAAGTTTCTTGGCATCATTTACCAAGGGTATAGTCGAGTTAGTATATGCATTTGGATCTACGGGAGAGAAATCCATCTGATCAACAATGACAATCCTCCCTTCGTGGGGAAAACATAAAATGAGAAATAGTGAGGAAGAAATAGCATCCATCTCATAAATCCAGTTTTTCCCCAACAGAAGGTTGTAGTCTAGATTTTCATCAACTATCTCAACCTCGATATTGATAATTTAACCCCCAACACAGATGGGTAGAGCTAGAACAATGCCATGTGGCCTATGAGAATGACCATCAAACGTATTCATAAGAGTAACAGAAGGGACATTTGAAGGAGATCGAATAGCCTTCCAACATGAGATAGAAATCACACACGTGGAAGCACCCCCATCGAATATTGTTCGAAAGATATTGATCTTCTGATATGTAGACTTAATCTGAAAAGACATATGATGAGGAAGTATCTTTTTTAAAGTTGACATATCAAATGTGATAATAAGAGAATTTTTTGGATCAATAGCCCTAACGGTAGTGAGAAATTCACTCCTTTGTGTAGGACATGACTGGAGTACCTCTAACACAGACATGGCACAAGGGATTTGAGCCAGATCGTCTACAGTCGAGTAGTTCTAGGTAGCCTTGGCATTAGGATTGATCGTCGTACGCTTTGTAGACACTTTTGACATCTGAACTATAGGCTCAAATGCAAGCCTCTCGATATGGAGTGGCTCAATATTATTAGGAGCATCTTTAGCTTTCGAAGACTCAGCTTCACCATAATCACGAGATCTCATAGCGATATTTGCATGATGTAATATCCCTTTTCAGGGATATCTCTAAAACACAGGAAACTCTAATCAGAGATGGACTGGGAGGGTATTTACCAGATATTTCACCTCTAAAAAGAGGATGAGATATGGAGGCTATCTGGCCCCTTCCAGATTTTGTCTAAGAGTGTGGGGAAAAACACAACAAGTGGTACAAAAATCTAAATGAAAAGGGAAGAAATAACAGATTGCAGACATACAATAGCGTGTATATAAAGCATGCAAAACTACTCAAGAAATACCTAGAGAGCGCTAAGCCATTTTATTAATCTGATAAATATAGAGGAGTACAATAGGTGATCAAGCGATAGCACCTAAACTTGCACAAGGCAAGTTAATATCTATTTTCAGAATGTTGCATGGAATGACTGCATTTCAAATATGTGTTCTAGCTGCTGGAAAATGGTTGTGTCGTGGCCCAGATATACCTCCTTGCAGATCTGTGCTTTTCTCCCAATGATTACGCCGCCTCTGTCTGTGATCTTCAATATTATGTTCACCTGCTAATCCAGAAATCCCCAATAGACCAAGATCGTCCACGAATACCACTGGAGCTTTCCCCAATACGGACTGCGTCCTCCACTCAGGACTATGCAATCAATAAACGTGCTGCTCCTCCACAAATTTCGCGCAGTCAAGAGATGCGCTGCTCCTCCACAAATGTCGCGCAGTCAAGAGATGCGCTGCTCCTCCACGAATGCTGCAAATCGATCTGCAATTCGATCCTCCTACAACAACATTGATGGGATTACGTCACCCGAGCAGGCACTCGAAGTCCCCTGGGGCTGAGGGCGAGATCTTTGAACGGAGACACTCAATGCGCTAAACAGTGCTACAGATAGGCTAAACAGCCAGCGTGCTCAAAGTTGCAATGACCCATTTCAAATTCATAAACTTCCATTCAATGTCAGAATGAGGAAACTATCTTCTTTATATAGCGTTGGCTGCTACCGAGACCTACGGCCGCCTCCACCCTCGATACCACGGTAATATCCCTTTGTTGCATGCCCACTTCGCCCCCCCCCCCCCCCTCCCCTCCCCCCCCCCCCCTTAATTACCATGTGCTTCTTATTTTAGAGTGAGTCGTGGTCCCTTTACTCACGTTTATTCATAAGCTAACTTCTTAAAGAAAAATTGACCAAAATTGAATATTCCAATTAGCCATTGCTAATTGGGAATGTTAGAGTCTCCCCCGGTAGAATGTTCCCCAAGCAACTGTAGTGATGGATGCTGCAAGATTTTCTCATTCTCCCAGGTTTCATCCTCATCCGGAAAATTCTTCCACCTCACCAAGAACTCCCGGATTGTTCTATTCCGCAGCTGCCTTTCCCTGGTATCAATAATTTCCTTGGGTTGTAATACCAAATGCCCTTCATCATCTATAGGTGGCAGCTCCTTTGTCACTGTCACCTGCTGCCCTAATGCCTTCTTCAAACATGACATGTGGAAAATGTTATGAATATTGCTGCCTTGGGGCAGCTCCAACTCATACGCAACTTGTCCAACTCTGCATATCACCCTGTATGGTCCATCAAAATGAGGCTTGAGCTTCTCAGCTCCCTTTTGTTTCAGTGATGACTGTCGGTATGGTTGTAAACGTAGGTAGACCAAGTCTCTTGCCTCAAACTGTCTTACCATCCGACCCCTGTCGGCATACCGCTTCTACTGGTTCTGCGTTGTAGCCATGTTATCCTTGAGAGCGCGGAGAATGTCTTGACTCTCCTGGATCCAATCTTTGGCTCTCGGAGCATTGCTAACAGCCAACATCATATCAAAAAAAGATAAAGAATGGTACCCATACAAAGCATAGAACGGTGTCATACCAATGGACATGTGATATGTGTTGTTGTAACAGTACTCCCCCAGATGCAGCCACTTCAGCCACGCTCTCTGCTACCCACTAACATAGTTACACAAGTAGCCCTCCAGCCACTTGTAAACTATCTCTGTCTGCCCATCTGTCTGTGGGTGATAGCTGGTGCTCGGTGTCAGCTCCGTCCCTACCAGCCGAAAAATCTCCTGCCAGAATCTACCCATAAAGCGACTGTCCCTGTCACTAATGATGGTCCTGGGAAGACCATGAAACTTGAAAATCTCTCTAAAGAATAGCTCCTCCACCTGTGCTGCTGTATAGTGTGCGGATATGGTGAAAAAATGTGCGTACTTCGTCAACCGATCAACGACGACGTATATACAGTCCTTGCCCTACACCGTGGGCAACCCTGTGATGAAATCCATCGAAATGCTCTCCCATTTCCCCTCCGGAATGGGAAGAGGTTGCAACAAGCCTGCGGGATGGTTCATCTCCCCCTTGTTTCTCTGGCAAACTTTGTACTCCCTGATATGCCATAGCACATCCCCCTTGAGGCCTTTCCATGATAACCTCTCTCTAATAGCCCAGTAGGTTTTAGTAAACCCCTGATGGTCGGACAATGGTGAGTCATGAGACGCCTGAAGTATATTTTCCTTGAGTTGGGAGCCCTCCGTCAAGAAGATCCTATCTTTGTAGTAGATGATCTCATCTATCACCCTATATCTATCATCTGTCACCTAGCCATCCAAAACCTCATAGGCAAATCTATCCTTGGAGTACTCCACTAAGAGTCGAGCCTTCCAATCTGTATCCAAAATTTTCAGAGACAGCGTGGCTGGCCTACGTGAAAGTGCATCTACTATTACGTTATTCTTCCCTTTGACATATTCAATGTCAAAGTCATAAGCCTAGATCTTGCTGATCCACTTCTGCTGCCTCTCCTGTAGCTGTTTTTGTTCCAAAAAGAACCTGAGGCTGTTGTGATCAGTCCTTACCTGGAACCTGTTACCCACTAAGTACTGTCAGAATTTGGCCAATGCATGCATAATGGCCAACATATCCTTTTCGTATATAGGATACAACCGCTCATGAGGAAGGAGATTTCTGCTCTCATAGGCTATAGGGTGGCCTCCCTGCATCAAGACTGCACCGATCCCCTCTCCCAATGCATCACACTCAAAAAAAAAAGGCTATATAAAATCTGGCAATGCAAGTACTGGACAGATGCTCATAACTTCCTTGAGCCTGTCAAAAGCCCGCTGCGCTGTATCCGACCAACTGAATTCCCCCTTCTTCATCAAATATGTAAAGGGTACCGCAAGATAAGAGAAAATCTTGACGAAATTCCTGTAATATGTGCAGATGCCAATAAATCCTCGAAGTTCTGTCACGTTCCTCAGCTCTAGCCAATCTCTGATGGCCCTGATCTTCTCCTCATGGACCCTCACTCCGTCCACTCCTATGATGTGTCCTAAATACAACATCTCAGTCATCCCAAACTCACACTTGGAGAGCTTAGCATAGAACTGTTGCTCCTCCAAGATATGCAGTATTGCCTCTATGTGCTGGAGATGCTCCTCCCAAGTCCTGCTATATATCAATATATCATCGAAAAATAACAACACAAACTTCCTCAGATGACTGTAGAAGATATGGTTCATGCATGACTGGAAAGTAGCTGGGGCATTGGTTAGCCCGAAAGGCATAACCAAAAACTCAAAGTGGCCGTAATGACACCTGAAAGCGGTCTTGGGAATGTCCTGTTCCCTCACGCGAATCTGGTGGTACCCGGATCTCAAATCGATCTTTGAGAATAACTGGGCTCCTCTCAGCTCATCCATCAGCTTGTCAATCTGCGGTATGGGGCACCTGTTCTTCAGGGTCTTCTTATTTAGGGACCTATAATCAATGCACATTCTCAATGTGTCGTCCTTCTTCTTCACCAACACCACCGAAGAAGCAAAAGGACTGGTGCTAGGCCGAATATGTCTAACAGCCAACAACTCCTAGATGGCCCGCACAATCTCATCCCGATAGGCCTTAGGGTGCCTATAGGGTGTGGTAATAATGGCCTAGATGCCCTGTTCTAACTCAATAGTGTGCTCAAACCCCCAATCAGGTGGTTGTCCCGGTGGTATCTCTCCAAATACCATCTCATACCTATCGAGGATGGCCTGTATATCCGGATGAACTATCTGCCTGGTAGCCCCTGCCACTGATGCGCATAACTCAACTACCTATTCTATGTCTCCCTTATGGAAGTCTGCCTCCATCCGGTGAGCTGAAACAGTCTGAGGTGGGTAAGTGTGCATCCCACGTATCTTCTCATGCTTCCCGGTATTCTTTTCATCCCATTCCATTTCCAAGCCCTCCCAATCTGTGGTGACTTTTCCCAAATTAATCAGCCACTACCACATTTGTATCCGGTATGTTAACCGTGAAAAATTGGTAGGTCACTGTGTAGGTACCCATCATCACAGCCAGCTCTGGAACATACCTGGCACACTACATCGTCTGATCTCCTGGGACCAACACTGAAAATCCATCGAAGCTCTCTGTTGGTATGCCTCTCCTCTCAACCATCTATGAATCAATGAAGTTGTGGGTTGCCCCACTGTCTACCAGAACTGAAACTCGCTGCCCACGCACTGTCCATCGGACCTGCAACATTAGATACTTGGGTACTCCTTGCAATGCTGCAAGGGTCCCCCCTGTGGGTGCAAAAGTTGCACCTCCTGCTCCTGGTGGTGGAGGTGGAAATTGATCTTGCTCTATCTGACTGTCTCCTATCTCCCCATCCTCATATTCATCCTCTTCCCCGCTACTCTCGGAGAAATGAAATGTGCTTTTCCAGCAACACATTTGTGACCTGGTGCCCAGGGATCCTGACAGGTAAAGCATAAGCTCTTCTTCTTCAACTCCCTCCGGGCATCATCATCGAGCTGTACCCTACCCTGATTCCCATTTGGAGGAAGAATCCTCACATCCTTCCCCTTTGGCTGGAAAGCCTGTTTCTGGGGCTAAGGTGTCCTGGTCCGAGGTCAGGCATCCTGCAAGTCCCGAGTTCTGCCAATGGCATCCTGGAGTGTGGCTGGTCTAGTGGATCTGAATAGACCCCGAAGCAGCTCTGCTAACCCCTCAACAAACATATAGATCATCCGTGTTGCGGATAGATCTGGCACCATCACTGAAATCCTCATGAAATCTGTAATATACTTCTCAGGACTCCCGGTCTATTTGAGCCTTGTCAGCTCAACAAAGTGCTCCTCCAATTCCTTTCGGTTGAACCTCTCTATCAATCTCTGAGTGAACTCGACATAGGTAGTCACGGAGGAATGCCCAAGTGTCACCCTTCCATGGAACCACCAATCCTGAGCCTCACCCTCCAAATGCAACGTGGCCACCTTGATGGCCTTCGTTTCTGCCATCTGGTTGAGCTGGAAATATACATCCAGCTTCTCCACCCAAGACTTTTTGAACTGTTTGATGAACCATCAAACATAGGTAAATGGAATCGACTCGCGGTGCACTAGGTGTCTCCATCATGATAATGTCGGCGCCCTCTGTGATGGTCGTGGGGTCTGCTATCCCGCTTGATCTGAACAAAGTCTTTGAATAAAATGGCATCCCTAAACTCCTGCCCAGCTACCTGGTACTCAACAAAATAATAATTTATGTGGTCTAGTTCTTCCTGTGCTCCTGTTCCCGTATCTGCAGTCATAAAAGTGGGCATAGTATCATGAATGGGGCCATGTGATGCTTGGTGCAGAGTGGCAACCTTCTCCTGCAAATGGTGGGATGTGCCCGATCCCTCATCAACCTGGAAACCCTTTGGGGTTTCCCACTGTCTAGCCTCCACAGCCGTGAATCTCTGGCCCATCACCTCTATCTGCCTTGCCAGATCCTGTACTGATTTGAGGAGTGCTTCCCCAAACTGTTTTTTATCACTATCATCCGCCATTGGCTCTCCCTGCTCTGCTTCTACCGCAGGCTCCTCCTGTTCTGTGTCCACCACTTGAACGTAGTCTCCCTCTCTGTAGGTGTTCTTCAACCTACACTCAATATCTTTGTACTTCCTACCTCTGTGGCAGATGTAAGGCTTTTCTTTCGATGACATAGACTACTAGCTCCACAGGCTGAGCCAGATCTATGCTCTGATACCACTGTAATATCCCTTTTCAAGGATATCTCTAAAACACAAGAAACTATAACCAGAGATGGACTGGGAGGGAATTTACCAGACATTTCACCTCTGAAAAGAGGATGAGATCTGGAGACTATCTGGCCCTTTCCAGACTCTGTCTAAGAGTGTGGGGAAAAACACAACAAGTGGTACAGAAATCTAAATGCAAAGGGAATAAATAACAAATTGCAGACATACAATAGCATGTATATAAAGCATGCACAAATACTCAAGAAATACCAAGAGAGCGCTAAGCCATTTTATTAATCTGATAAATATAGAGGAGTACAAAAGGTGATCAAGCGATAGCACCTAAACTTGCACAAGGCAAGTTAAGATATATTTTCAGAATGCTGCATGGAATGACAGCGTTTCAGATCTGCATTCCAGCTGCTGGAAAATGACTGTGTCATGGCCCAGATATACCTCCTTGCGGATTTGTGCTTTTCTCCCAATTATTACGTTGCCTCTGTCTGTGATCTTGAATATTATGTTCACCCGCTGATCCAGAAATCCCCAATAGACCAAGATCCTCCACGAATACCACTGGATATTTCAATCTGATTGTGTCCTTACCATAAGATTTGCGTAGTTATGTATGCTTGCTCCTCCACAAATTTCCCATATGAAATCAAGAGGCCTCTTTTTGCTCCTCCGAATGTTATAAATACGACATAATTCGATCCTCCATCAACAACAACGAGTAGGATTACCTCACAGCCAGGCACTGAATTCCCAGGGGTAGGCGAGATCTCGACGGAGACACTCGATACGCTAGCTGACGTGCTCCAAGTCGCAATGACCAGATTCAAAATGCATAAATTCTCCATGATCCCAAAATGAGGAAACTATCTTCTTTATATAGCGTTGGCTGCTGCTGAAACCTACGGCCGCCTCCACCCATGATAACATGGTAATACCCCCTTTTCTGTGTGCCCAATTCAACCCCCTTAATTACCACGTGCATCTTATTTTAGAGTGAGTCGTGGTCCCTTTACTCACGTTTATTCATAAGCTAACTTCTTAAAGAAAAATTGACTAAAATCGACTATTCCAATTAGCCATTGCTAATTGGGAATATTACACATGAGCAGTTATCATATATGTGTTTGATGAATTTTCCCCTTCCTAGTTGCCCCCAGAGGGAGCTCCAATATTCACATTCACGTCGGGCAGCTGCTGTCCTTAGGGAAATGGGTTTGTCAGTACAGCCTGGGAGATAGAAGAACCCTGCTGAGCTAACAAGCACTAAGCATCCTGAATTTTTGGGAAGAGGTGAGTAAGATGGTCTCTGGTGCATAACTTGCATGGAAACTTAACCTTCTTGTTATTTTCCCTCTTACCCTCTCCAACATGATCGTTGGATCTGTTCACATTTCCATTCCCATTCTTGTCTTTCTTCTTATTATTTCGTCCCTTATTCTTCCCATCGTCGTTGTTGATTTCCTTTCGGGTTAGAATCCTGAATGCCATTAATATTAAAGGGCTGAGAAGGAGTTTTCACTGACAGCGTAGCCTGACCAGAGGGAGAAAATTGTATAGAAAACTGCTACAATTGATTTAGCAGGTTAGTCGTACCACTATCAATCATACCGATAAGTCCGTCAGCATAAGGACCAGGCTTTGTTTTGGATAAATATAGCATGGAGTGAGGAGCATCTGGAAAAATATTATTAAGGACCCTAGACTGAGAATAGATCAGTTCTAGTTGTTAAGCCCTAAAGATAGCTTGTTTCTCAGAAAATGCCTCTAAAAGGGATACATCCTTCAATATTTCTGGCTGTAGTGATTCAAGAAACCATTCGAGAAGGAACTCATTCAGAATTTGGGCTTTGATGAGCCTCTTCCTTCTCCTCCATTCCTGAATAGGGGTCGGAGGCCAACCCGGACTATACCGAATAGGAGAATTCATTAATTTAGATAGATCTAGCAAGGTAAGCGCAGAGGAGCCTGGGAATTCCATCACCCATAGGAAGGATTCCCAACATTTTGAAAAGAATATCCTGGATTTGTGGAGGCAACAGGTTGCCAAAGATTGTTCGTAGAAAATGTTGAGCCATAAGAGAAGCCTTGTGACCCAACATTCAGAGAAGGACCCCCTCCCATCATAGGGTTACTATGAACATGGATATTCCCTGCAATCGAAGTGTTAAAAGAGGAAGAAACCCCTTGGTAAGGGTTCCAGACATTGGAAAATGGAGAAAAACCCTAAGAAGCACCTACCGAAGGGAAAGGAATATTCCCTTGCTGGCCAGAGAAAAACTGACTCCCAGCTCCTAACCCTATAAAAGTAGGGTTCCATCCTGAAAAAGAATTACATCTTTGACCTCTGATGAAAGGATTGAATCCTTTATTTTGAGAGGTGAATGGAAAAGATCCTAAGGAATGGTTCAAATGAGGAATATGCCCACTTCCAAAGGGTAAACCTTGAAATGAATTTGATCCACTAGCCATAGAAGGCATAGGCACGGAGACAGCTGAAACAGCGATGAAGGAGACAGAAGGAATTGCACTATAAGACATTCCAAAAGAAAAGGGGCCAGAATGAGAAGCATATGCTTGTGTGCTTCCACTTGTGGACAGAAAAGAGGTAAAGCCAAACATAGCATCACTAGAAGTGATTGTCAAAATGGCAATGGTACCCCCTCCTTTGACTGAAAGAGGAGTATGCCAACTTGCAGTTATCATAGCTGAAGTTGTGTTCTCAGCTGTGGCCATTAAAATAAAGGGATAAGAAGGATAGGGGCTAGCGGGTCTCTGAGACTCAAGCCCAATGTACAAAATAATGTCTAGAAAATTGGCAGGAAGAGGAGATGAAGGAGTACCAGGAGGTTGAGGAACCTCTTCTACTTCAACTTCTTGTTCTGGAAACAAGACTCTAGATATGAGTGGAGTACTCCTCTCTACAATACCACCAGTACTAGGAACACCTACAAAAACAACAACCCCAGACGGAGGATCACTCTTCGTTGCGTTCAAAACTATTAGATGAAAATAACCCACTGAATTGCTCCTACACCTTCTTGAAGAAGGCTCGGCACTCATAGGAGAAAGCCCACGAAGCTTCCCTGATCAACGAGGCAATCGATTAACCACTTTTAATAATTATGAGATTAATTAGACTCAAAAAAATAAGAAGCTAAGAAATATAGGAGTAAATATCACACTCTATCAAAATTCCCTAAGATACATTCAATCAAGCAACCTTCAGGTATTTCCACTCTGGGTGATTAGGACCGGACACCAAAATACAAGAAAGCGAATAAGAGGACCTTCCGAAAATAGTTTGGGGTAATTATGCCCCAAGCCTACTATCGAAGGTAACAGAAATAGTTACGTTGACCTCCAGACAAAATCCTTTGTCGATGCAAGTCCCTGAGCTTCGCAAGGGCACCCTCCAGAAGTACTAATGAAAGTGACACAGCGTCTACCTCAGGTACCATGGGTATTCCCCCTCGCAATCACCTATGTGGTCCCAAGGAAAGGGAACTAAGGGCACCAATCCATAGCAGCAGTTGAGCGAAACGGTCTTAGGTCAAGATTCAACAAATAAGAGAGGGAGTATCTCTCTTATATGCCTTCACTCTCCCTCGCGCTTAACTCTCTGGAGGTAGAGCTTTCCCGGTCCACTTAGCGGAATTTGATTTCGCTCATTAATCAACTTTCTATGTTTGACAGTTTTGAGCGGCCTTGGAGTTTAACTCTCCACTCACCTATTCCAAGGCCTTATGACCTACCTAGTTGGTGTAAAATTAATGGCAATACAAAAAAATTCTAGTTAATTTTAATTAGATCACTTGATTTTGAATGGTTGTTACTAAATTCACAGGTAGATGGAGATGAAACTGATCATGTTTTTCAACGCAAAAGAAATCAATGAAAACCTACTACATGAAGATGCAATATTTTTATTTTGATGAAAGTAGAATTCTAAATGGGTTCTACGAAGCTAATAATAAACAAAAACTTGTTTTTTCTTTTCAGTTATCACTCTTCACACAATTCAGAAAACTATCAAAAAGACTACAATTCTTCAGTGCAACTGATGCAAAAACTACCAATGACATGCAAATTCTAGGCCTACTCACTAAGGAAGAAAAAAGAGTTTCTAAACAAGATTGGTTCGATCACTTTGACAAACAAGTAAGGCAAGTCCCAACAAGAACTCCTTTGTATACAAAAATGCAAAAATACACTTGATATAAAAGAGAGATAAATCCAAACAAGGATTCCTTTCAAGACCAAGTAAATGAACCAAAAATGACAAACTAACACGGTGCTTCAAAATGGATGAAAACCAAAGAAAAAGCAACAAAAAACAAAATGTTTTTTTACTTTTCAATTTAAGGAAAACAACAAAATTTCAATGAGAGAAGCACAAAACTACTCAAGGGCCAAAATCAAGAAAATGGGCCACAAGGAGACTTAAAAATTCACAAGCCAACTATGCCACTTTCGTAGCGGGACTCAAATGAACAAGAAGAAGTAACCAACTCAAAAAATGATTCATAATAGTAGCATAAAATTCCAGAAAACAAAAACTTAAGAAACCAAGAAAAGGTCACTTCAAGATTTAGTCTCAAGAAACAAGAAAACCAAAGAATTCAAAGAGGACAAAACCAAAAAGTGAAGCAATGCATAAGGAAAACATGAGAAAACAAACAAAGGCTCACTGTTCTGAACGGTCAGAACAACCACGAACTCCAGGAAGAGGTCTTGATGCTACAATCACAATTGAGACTTCACAAAACATGCCAAACTTTAAAATGAATAGGTCTTCACATGAAAAAGAAAGGAACTGACATACAACCACAAGAATCACAGTCCAGACACCTAACAGGTTCCACAAGAGTGGAAAGCCATAGACAGGAAAGACTTACAGGGCCTCAAAATTTAAATTTTCAAAATTTACTGGCATACACGAGTTCGTTGTGTGAAACATGTGTGTATACGCGACTGTATCCAAAGAAACACGCATGTACTTGGGTTCTTTTGGAGAAAACAATAGGCATATGTGACTGTGTACAGACGAAGTAGCATATATAAAATAAAATAAGGAAAAAAAGAAAAACCCAAGCCTGATCAGGTGATCAGGACTTCTGCCTGGTTGGGAAAAATACCTACTAGACTGAAAAAGTGATTAAATTGTCAGGGAACCCACAAGACGGATTAAACAACCCGAACTAGGAATTACACAAATGTAATCCCTAGCGGAGTCGCTAGTTCTGTTATAGGCAAAGCTACCCTAAGGCCTGGGTTGAGGGACCTAATAGATTGTATGGCATGTCATCACAAGAAGGACTCTAATTACCAATTTTTATGCTTTAAACTAGAAAATGAGGATTGTGGACCTTACTCGTTTATCCTTCATTTGAGGTTGATCCTGTAGGGTGAAAACCCTATGCTAATCCTCGTGCTCTAGAACTTTTAAATCAATCAAGAGAAAGCACACAAACTAGTTGTATAGCATATATGTCCTAGATGTCAGCATATTAACATATATAATCTCATAAAGATAACATGAAATAAACTATTCAAACTTATTAAGCATGTATAAGAGACACATAACACATGAACATCAGGAACAGGATGGTACTTATTTTATTGGTAACATGTACAACAAATAGTGGAGAAATCACCTAAGATCTGCCACGGCCTTGAGCAAAATCGTCCTCCGGATTCGTCCAACCCTAGCCTCACAAAGCTTCTTCCATAAATGGTGCACAAAGGATGTCGCATAGAATGAGGGTGATCATCACAAGGAAACAAGGGTTTCCTGAACCTGAGAAGACCAAGAGGCACAAGGGAAATATCAGACTTGATCAAGGCTATAACATGCTATAATATAAATAATATTCTTTCTCTCCTCCCTTAGGCGATTCCCTTGAGGTGTATTTATACTTCCTCAAATTATTTTTTTCAGTTGGGGAACAGTTAGGCCACGAGCAGGGGTAGTTAAGTTACAGGAAAAAATTGTAAACCCCTCCTCATTAATAGGAAATTTATATTTTTTTTAATATTTTAAATAGCATAAGCGGGTCAGTTATGGATGGACCCGCGTGTGCACGTGGAAAAAACTAGGCAGAGTCGCGTATGGATTTTAAAATATTATGTTTTGAGAAATGTGACCAAGTCTGAATGGAAGGGCTGCCCTGTTGATCAGCAGTTGTCATTAATGTCAACCCAAGCAACACGAGGGGCTACCCGAATATTGCATGGGAATTTTGACCTACCAAATTACTATATTATAGGTTAAGAATTCTTTTTATGGTTTCTACTTGTCGAGATGTTTCCATTGATATATGGCATGCCACGTAATTCTTCACGATTTGAGAGATATTCATGTTTGAAGTTTGTAACCCCGGTTAGTGGGCTAAAACCCCATAGGGTTGTGGCATGGGTAATTGAAAAGTCAGTAATTAATAATTTTTAAGCTCTTAAAATCCCTCCCACGTTCACTTGTTGAAGCCCCTCTCAACCTAAGCATTAGTATATAAATTGTGATCCTCATATCCTCCTTATACAGGGATTTCGCTCTCTGAAATAGGTCATCATGGAATTTTCACTATAACATTTTTTCTACAAAGGTTCAGAAGCTGAAATTTTTATGAGACGAAGCCGAAATTCTGAGGAAGCTCCTATAAAAATTTTAGATCAAGGTGCACAATATTTTCGGAGATATGATCTGTGGAAGTCAGTGCTTTTGAAGGATCCTGAAATTCATCTCAAAGGAGTGACCTTGGGAATATCGTCATAACTATCTCTTTGAGTATCAAATTGGAATTTTGTAAAATGTGGCAGATATTGCACAGACTATACGTTTCTATATATCAATTTCAGAGCCGAATGAAGAAATTGTGACACGTGACATGCCATACAAGTTCTCTCTATTGAAACAATCCATAATTAGGGAATTGAGAGAGATTGGGCAGAACTCTCCCTTAAAGAATCCAAATTGGATCAGACCTGTGGCATTGGAAATAAGACTCAGAAGAATACTATAGGGCCAAAAATCACATATTGGGGATATGAAATAACAAAGATACACCTGATTAAATATTGAGCTCTTAGAAGGAAAGAAAAAGCCAGATCATGTGTTGTCAAGGGCTGCAAAGGACCAGACTTTCAAGGGAAGCAAAGCAAAGCAAGGTGAAGTAAAGGGTAGCATGACAAGAGCAGAAATAAAGGTGCATAACAACAGTAAGAAGTTCATCACATGAAGTCTTCAAGTGGGCAGCACTGCATACAGTCACTGTAAAGGTATCATTGTACTAAGTCATTGTAAATACATTATTTTAAAAATTGTACTAGTGTCTATCTGCCAAGAGTTGAAGAGGTAGTGTCGGGAGGTCTAGGATCATCATTAGGTGGTTGTGTCATAGTTGGGGTTATGGTCCATTGTGTCTTCTTCTTCTACATCATTCTATATCATTTTAAAGTGGACCATTTTCCCTGGTACGAGATTCCATTCTTCTTTTATTCTTTTATAGGGTGGTAGGGTGGTGCTAGGCTGGTGCATGAAGTCACCAATAGGTTCAAGCCTGTTAAAACTTCAGGGTGGTAGGGTGGTGCTAGGGTGAGTTGTAGCTCATTGGGTGTTGGGGCATCCATTCAGTTGACTACTGAATAATCTTGGGTGTTGGAGTGTCCATCCAGTGGGAGCTGAAGAAAAATGATTTTCTAGATTCTAGGAAGTTGGAGCCTTATTTTCAATTGGAGTTGAATATTAAATAATTATTAGAAAAGAATCAGGTGGTTTTTGTCACAAGGTGGGTATCCACCTTAAAAACTGTGTGCATTTGTGTTCCTTTTGTTTACTGCTAGCATTGTACAAACATTGATAATAATTGAAGATTAAATAATGCTCTAATTGAAAGGAATATTGATTCACCCCCCCCCCCCCCTCTCTCAGTATTTCCAACAATTGGTGTCAAAGCTTTGTTCCTGCAATAGCAGTTTAACAGTTGGAAGGAGGTCATGGATCATACCAAGAATGGTGTACCTCTATTCAATGAAAATAACTATGCACTCTGGAAAGGAAGAATGGAGGTCTATCTCTTGGCGTAAGGTTACGAAGTATGGGACACTGTTCAAAATGGATTTACATCAACCGCGAATGAACAAGGTAAGAAGAATTTGGTAAATGATACAAAAGAAAAGAATATTATTATCAATGGACTTATTGAATCTGCTTATCATAAGGTGTTGGGTTGTAAAACTGCCAAAAATGTATGGGACAATCTTGAGAATATATATGCAGGTGACTCAAATGTAAAAGAAGCAAATCTTCAAATATATAGAGAAAAATTTGAGTAGCTTAGAATGAAAGAAGGTTGCAACATTACTGCATAATTCCAATACGTTGATGAAATAACCAATACTCTAGAAGGATTGGGAGAGGCAGTTGATGAGAAGACTATTATACGAAAGATTCTTAGAACGTTACCAGGGAGATTCAACCCAAAGGTATCAGTCCTAGAATACAATGCAAATCTGGACAAACTTAGCAAAGAGGAATTACATGGAGTTCTCATAGCATATGAAATGGGACTTGATGAAGAAGAGGGTACTTCACATCTAGAAACTGCGTTCGTTGCATCTAAGAAAACCAATAAGGACAAACAACCTTCAATTGAAAAAACATGCACCTACAAGTGTGAAGAAAATGGAGATGATGAAGAAGGTCTTTCAGATGAAGAATATTACGAGAAAACTAAAAATTGGTAAGGGAAAATTCAAAGGTAAACTTCCATTGATATGTTTTGGCTGTGGTGAGGTTGGGCATTTCGCATCAAAATGCCCGAACAGAAGTGATGGAAACTCAAAAGGAAAGAAAGGCTTTAATAAATTCAACAAGAAAGGATCCAAAAGGAACTTTCTCTCTAAAGAAGATAGTTCATCATCTGATGAAGACAATGACAGCAAAGAAGAAGCCAATGAGAGAGTATTTTTTATGGCCAAGAACAACAAACAAGCGGTATCAAACAACGAAGAAGAAGGATTGACCTTAGATGCATTTTCTAAGGAAGCAATCAAGCTTATAAAAGAGCTCAAGGCTGAGAAGATTCGTTCCAATACTCTTGAAGAACAAGTTCAAGGTCTCAAAATTGAAGTTGAAGAACACAAATGCATTGAAGAGTCACTTCAAAAGAAGTTGGAAGAGAGCAACAAAGAAAGGGAAGAATTAAAAGCTGAAGTAGTCTCGATGCGTAAGGAAGTGAAGAAGGGAAAAACTATCCAAAACTATGCCAATAGCTCAAGGGCATTGGAAGAACTCATCAACAGTCAACAATCTTACAATGACATAACTGGCCTCGGTTACAAAGAAGAAGTAGGATATTCTACAACAAAATACAATGAACCTATGAGATCTGACATGCATGTAGACTTCATTGGATAATATTCACAAGAACAACATTGGAAGACAATTCCTCGACGAATATTTCCATCCAGGTACCAACATACTTTTTTTGGCTATTGTTATTCATGTGGAAAATTTGGTCATAAAGTTGTAGAATGTCGCACATACCCTAGGAACCAATACAATTCCAGGAGATCTGTCAAATACGAACCTCCCAGGGCTCAATGAAACATCAATAGATTTTAACATTTAAGAAATAATATTGAATGTTACAAATGTTGAAACTTTGGACACATAGGCAGATACTATAGACTTGAAAATCCTCCAGAAGAATCTTCAAAGCCACAGAACGAATGAACATGGAAGAAGAAGAAGACTGATAATTGTGCTCTCACTCTCAAGGCTCAAAACAAAAAATATGTGTGGTATGTTGATAGTGGTTGCTCAACGCATATGACTGGAGATAGAAAGAAATTTGTATCTCTGAAAGAGAAGAAGGATGGAACCGTGTCCTTTGGAAATGATGGATCTTCAAATGTTATAGAATCAGGTACCGTCACTCTTGGAAGAAAATATGCTCTAGCCAAGAATGTTCTATTGGTTAAAAACATGAATCACAATCTACTCAGTTTTGGACAAATGTGTGATCAAGGACACACAATACTATTCAACTCCACAAAATGTGAAATCAGGAAAGGTAGGTATGGTGAAATTGTGGCTATAGCAAGTCGAGCTCCAATCGACATATATGTTCTGGATGAAGCAACTAAAGCACGTCTAATAGCTAAAGATGATGATATAATATTTGGTAACAATGATGATCGACTAAGTAAGAAGTTTTCTATAAATATGCAAAGTGATTTCGAGATTTCTTTACTTGGTGAGCTGACATGCTTCTTAGGGCTTCAAATATCTCAGCAAGAGAAAGGAATACTTATATTTCAAGCCAAGTACATCAAGAAAATGCTCAAGAAATTCAAAATGGAAGATTGCAAACCCATCCTTACTTCGATGGTAACAGGTTACAAATTGAGCATAGACAACTCATCTAAGGATGTGGATCAGAGGTTGTACAGATCTATGATTGGTAGTCTTCTATATGTAATAGCCTCCCGATCATATGTTATGCAAGAAATTGGACAAGTAGCAAGATTCCAAGAAGCACCAAAAGAATCACATATTACTGCCATCAAAAGGATTCTTCGATATCTAAAGGGCACAGAAGAATATGGCTTGTGGTATCCCAAGGGTAACAATCTCATTATTCAAGCCTTTACAGATGCAGATTGGGCAGGAAGCATGGATGATCGTAAGAGTACTAGTGGAGCAACATTCTATCTAGGTGGTTGTCTCGTATCATGGTTGAGCAAAAATCAAACCTCAATCTCGTTATCTACAGCGGAAGCAAAATAAATTACAACGACATCATGTTGTACTCAAGTCCTTTGGATGAAAAAAACTTTCCAAGATCTTCGAGTACAATTCAATGAGCCTATTCCCATATTCTGTGACAACACCAGTGCCATCAACATCTCCAAGAATCTTGTCATGCATTCAAAGAAAAAACACATCCTGATCAAATATCATTTTGTTAGAGAACAAGTCGCTAAAAATAATATCAAACTTGAGTATGTTGGTACAAAAGAACAAATCGTTGATATCTTCACTAAACCTTTACCTCGTGAAGCATTTGAATATCCTCCCCATAAGCTTGGGATTCTCCCAAGTTCTCATTATATTTTCCTTATTCATAATATAAATGGCGAGTGGAAGTATGTACAGGTCCGTAGGATGGTTTTGTGTTAGGGGGAGTTACCCTTTTCCATTGATGTCAAAGGGGAGAGAATTTTGTAGGAAGAAGTGTCATGATCGTAGGGGGAGTACTTGTGTTGCCATCAATGCCAAAGGGGGAGATTGTTGATCAGCAGTTGTCATTAATGTCAACCCAACCAGCACCAGGGGCTACCCCAATATTGCATGGAATTTTTACCCACCAAATTACTATATTATGAGTCAAGAATGATTTTTATGGTTTCTACTTGTCGAGATGTTTCCGTTCATATATGGCACACAATGTAATTCTTCACGGTTTGAGGGATATTCATGTTTGAAGTGTGTAACCATAGTTAGTGGAATAAAACCCCATAGGGCTGTGGCATGGGTCATTGAAAAGTCAATAATTAACAATTTTTAAGCTCCTAAAATCCCTCCCATGTTCACTTATTTAAGCCCCTCTCAACCTAAGCATTTATATAAATTGTGATCCTCATATCCTCCTTATGTAGGGATTTTTCTATCTAAAACAGGTCATCGTGGAATTTTCGCTCTAACTTTTTTTTTTACGAAGGTTCAGAAGCTGAAATTTTTTTGAGGCGAAGCCGAAATCCTGAGGAAGCTCCTGTAGAAATTTTAGATCAAGGTGTGCAACATTTTCGGAGATATGATATGTGGAAGTCAGTGTTATTGCAGGCTCCTGAAATTCATCTCAAAGAAGTGACCTTGGGAATATCGTCATAACTCTCTCTATGAGTATCGGATTGGAATTCTGTAAAAATTTACAGATAGTGCATGGACTATAGTTTTCGATGTATCAATTTCAGAGCTGAATGAAGAAACAGTGACACATGGCACATCGTACAAGTTCATTCTACTAAAACAATCCATAATTAGGGCATTGTGAGAGATTGGGCATAACTCTCTCTTGAAGAATCCAAATTGGGTCAAACCTATGGCAATGGAAAGAAGACTCAAAAGAATACTAAAGGACCGAAAATCACATATTTGGGATCTGAAATAATAGAGATACACCAGATTAAATATTTAGCTCCTAGAAGGAAAGAAAAATCTAGATCATGTGTTGTCAAGGGCTGTAAAGGACCATACTTTATAGGGAAACAAAGAAAATCAAGGTGCAACAGAGGGTAGCATGATAATATTAGCAATCAAGGTGCATAACAGCAAGAAGAAGTTCATCACATGAAGTCTTCAAGTGGCCAGCACTGCATATAGTCACTGTAAAAGTATCATTGTACTAAGTCATTGTAAATACATTATTGTAAAAATTGTACTAGTGTCTATCTGCCAAGAGTTGAAGAGGCAGTGTTGGGAGGTCTAGGATCATCATTAGGTGGTTGTGTCATAGTTGAAGTTATGGCCTAGTGTGTCTTCTTCTTCTACATCATTCTATATCATTGTAAGGTGGACCATTTTCCCTGGTACGAGAGTCCATTCTTCTTTTATTCTTCTATAGGGTTGTAGGCTGGTGCTAGGCTGGTGCATGAAATCACCAATAGGTTCAAGCCAGTGAAAAATTCAGGGTGGTAGGGTGGTGCTAGGGTGAGTTGTAGCTCATTAGGTGTTGGGGCATCCATTCAGTTGACTACTGAAGAATCTCGAGCGTTGGAGCGTCCATCCAGTGGGAGCTGGAGAAGAATGCTTTTCTAGATTCTAGGAAGTTGGAGCTTTATTTTCAATTGGAGTTGAATATTAAATCATTATTAGAAAAGAATCACGTGGTTTTTGTCCCGGAGTGGGTTTCCACCTTAAAAATTGTGTGCATTTGTGTTCCTTTTGTTTACTGCTATCATTTTATAAACACTAATAATAATTTAAGATTAATTAATGCTCTAATTGAAAGGAATATTGATTCAACCCCCCCACCCCCCCTCAGTATTTCCAACATGCCCTAGGCCAATGCATAAATCATCAAGTATATAGAGGTGATAAATGATGCTATAACAATGGTTCCGCTGGAAACAACAGTCAGTTGCATTGAGCTCAGCTAAGGCAGAGTATATGGCTGCTAGTTTGGCTAGATGTGAGTCCATATGGCTTCGCAATATGTTGTTTGTCTATTTGGTCAAGCATTGAGACCTTCTGGCGCTAATCAGATTTGCATAAAACTCACAAAGAATCCATTTTTTTATGACACGTCAAAGCATATTGGGATCAAGTATCACTTGATTTGAAACTATGTCCAAAAGGGAGCAGTCAAACTTGAATACATTTCCACAGATGAGCAGGTAGCGGACATTTTCACCAAAGCCTTACCTCAGGGAAAACATGTTAACTTCAAAGACAAGATGGGAGTGGTGAGGAACACTTTCCTCGATAAGAGGGAGTGTTAAAATTTGGGTACTAGAGGACAATTGGTTCCCTAAGGATTTGATCTTTTGCCTAGGGAAAAGTGTCCAATTTATTGCACTTATTCTCCTAAAGTGACTTTATAAGTGGTAAAGTCAGTCTAATTTAAAAGTGACTTTATAAGTGATAAAATTACATTCTAATTTTAAATTGACTTTATTAAATTCAATGAAGAATTAGAAAGTGAAAAATTGAATATGGAAATAAAAGGATAAGTGGGTCTTTATTTAAGTGGGTGAGTTTAAAAATATAAAGTGAGAATTAAATGCGTATTTATTCTCATCCCTAGATCTAAATCAATCTGAGAAATTAGATCTTAGGGTTACCCAAGAGGTCATTTAGGGTAAAAGGAGAGAAGAAGATGAAAAGATCAATTCATTCTTTCATGAGCATTTGAGAGAGAAGTCAAGAGAGAGCAAGGAGTAAATTTCTGAGCAAGGGGAGTTGAAGGAGAGCAGCAAGGAGACATTCAGCAAATCCTTACAGCAACATTTTTGGGCATGCATTCCAAGGCAGAATCCATACATCAATTTTAGGCACGCATTTCGAGGAAGGGACATCACATAAATCGAGGAAGAAAGGACAACATGCAGAGGCACAAAAATCGAGGCATATTTGAGCATGTTTTCCAAGGAGGACTGCTATACATTTCTGTACAGTCCATACGTTCGTACAACTGATTTCTGGGCATAGATTTCCAGGCAGTCGTACAAAATTAAATGCTGTTAATTTCTCTTATTTTTTCTGTTTGTTGTTGGCACGTTTTTCGAGGCAGAGTTTATGCATGGAAATTGAGATAAGTTGTAATTTGTGGTTGCTGGAATTTTTACTGTGTTTTTCAGTTTCTCTGTAAAATAAATTCAAAAATAAAGATGAGCTCTCAAACTAGTTTTCCCCAAGAGTTGTAGGGCGTTTTTCCAGGGTCACATTGACCAAAAATCACTGTCATTTTTTGTGTGTAGCTGTTATATTTTTACTGTGTTTTATTTCTGCATTTTCCAGTAGTGGTGAAATCTCCAAATTTGTGCTTTCAGAAATTATTGTCATTTCCATATTTTAGTAATTTTATCATGCTTGGATTTAAAACTAAATGTATGGAGTGATAAGGGAAAACTAATAACTGGAGTGGGGACTGAAATTTTACATTGGTTCACCTCTATCTCTTTCATCTATGCCCCGCACGCATCCTACTCATGGAGTTTCAGACTCATGGAAAGTACCTCTCATTTGGCCAATGAAGTGGGAAATGTGGATAGAGACCAATAGCAAGACCGATGGATGCATCGGAGATTGTCGTACTCTCTATGTCTAGGATGGCACGTGTCCAACACCTTGATCTGGGATCAAGTCTGATGAGGTTCTTACCTCTAAATTGACTTCGGGTCTATAAACTAAGTTCGGGTTAGTATGTGACTCTTTTGAGTCTATTGAGGTTTTACCCTCTAAACTGACTCCAAGTCAGTAAACTAACTTCGGGTTAGTATGTGACTCTTTTGAGTCTATTGAGGTTTTACCTTCTAAACTAACTTTGGGTCAATAAAATAACTTCGGGTTAGTATGACACTCTTTTTGAGTCCAAGAGAGGTTTTTAACCTCTAAGCTGACTTCAGGATGGCAGAGCGTGATGTCTTTGTGCCTCACCTTTTTTTTCTATTTGCGAAGAAGATCCAACAAAGCAAGTTACGGCAGGATGACACACAATGCTATTTGATAGTACACGATGGTACTGATCCCTGGATGGCACAGGTGGACAGATGGATTTCTCCCTAGTTGAGAGTGAGTGTTAATTTTTTGAAACTAGGCCCGAACTCCATGTTGCATTGCTCATATGATGATGATCATATTTTTTTTGGATTCCTCTTTTGGAGAGGTGCAAGACTAATCTAAGGATCATCTTGTTTGGATGAGCAGAATATATATGAGGATTTGTAATGTAGGCTCACAAGCCTAATAGATGTGTCACACACCCTCACTGATGGATATAATTTTGAGAGACTTGGAGATCATTTTCTCATCATCTCATCACACACATTCATCATGATTTGATTGGTTCATATAGCCTAGAAGAGGCTTCTCTCTCTCCCACATTTGAATATGGATGCCAGAAATCTGGATGCCGGAAATATGGATGATGTCGGATATGGATGCCAAAAATATGGAGGTTGGAAATAATGTCAGAAATGGATGTCGGAAATATGGATGATGCCGAAAATCTGGATGTCGGAAATATGGATGCCAAAAATGATGCCGGAAATGGATGCTAGAAATCTGGAGGTCGGAAATATGGATGATGTCGGAAATGGATGCTGGAAATGGATGTCGGAAATCTAGATGAGGGATTCTTTTGTTGACTTGCGTTTAATTTTGGAGTTGTCTTTGAGGGGTGTTTGTGACATTTGGAAGATTGGTTGATCTTATGTTGAGAAAGGCTTTGCTAGCTGATGCATCCTATTGATTGTCATAACACACATCACTACCTATCTTTGGTGGACAAGAAGAATTGTAAAATATGACCTACATTATTTGGCTTGTATTCTCTTTATCTATTATTATGTTCTATCAACATTTTACTTTCATGTTTATGTGATTGCTAAATTGAATTGGGCCTAAAAGAAGGATTGAAGTAAAACTTCATTAAGCATATAACATACCAAGGTTATCTAAAATTAACAAGAAATTGTATATCTCCCAAGTTAAGAGGGAGGGTATATTATCACAGTCATGATGAATACCTTGAAGAAAGAATGAATGAAAGAACTATAGATAGATGTTCATGTTTCATGAAGTTGTAAACAAAATATTTGAGAAGATTTGAAGATGTATTTGGTGCTGCTAAAGAAATTAAAGAAGAAGAAAGCTTCCGAAAAAATGTATATGTATAATTTGATGATGATATAAGCACCATCTGAATGAATGAAGGCCTTGAAGTATTGTGTTTACTTATATGTATGTTTGAAAGTTTATTATTGATTGGGGTTTGTGTTTATACAAGTAAATCTCTCCATAAAAATATTGAACACTCTGGAAGCATGCTTGGACAAATGGGTATATCTAGTTTGATAAGGATATTTGAAGCTTCTAATGGTGGATTCTTGGGAGAACATCTGTCCAACCTATGTGTTTATGTTTAGATCCCGAAGAGGGAGAGTGGCATTGGTCTTGGAGCTCTAACCTTGGATATGCACCTAGATCTCTGGGTTGATGGTTAGTAGGTAAGCTTGATGGTACCTAGACTGACTGAAAGCTTGAGACCATCTTAGTCCCACCCGGATAGATTACCCTAGTCATGTTTCTAGTCCATATCACTGAGTGTGTTAGAACTCTTCGTAGTTCATTTTGGAGATCTTCCATGTACCTCTATAAATATAGGTAATTATTAATACCTATTGGGTCCCTATAATACTAGTGTATTCCCCTTATTTTTATTGTTATTGCATCCCCATATTGTTATTTTTGTGCCCATGTACCCCCCATGTTGTTATTATTGTACCCCATAGAAGCCCAATATTGTTATTGTTGTGCCCTTACACTATTATTTTTATGTAGGCTTTGGTTATATTGTAACCCCTTATACTCTTATATATACCAAGGAGGTCTTATCATTTGTATCATCCAAGAATTGTTCATTTATGTAATGTAAAAAAGGTTTCCCCCTCAGAGGCTAATTTCTAAGTCGTTGATCTATCTTTTCTAATATTTTGTGAGATGGTTGCATAACATTTGGTATCAGAGCTTTGGATTCTAGGGTTTCGCTTCTTCAAATAGGTATTCTTGGAATTTTTGCTATAACATTTTTTCTATGAGGCTTCAGATGCTGAAATTGGAACCACGTGGAGACAAAATATTGGTGAGCCTTGTGTACGAATTTTAGAACTTCTTTCACTATAATTTCAGAGATATGATATGAGGAAGTTAGGGTTTTTGCAGGCTCCATAATTCCATCTCAAACGGGATACCTAGGTAAAATCGTCACAGCTTTATCCTCAATCATAATATTTGAATTTCGTAAAAATTAAATAAAAGTGCACGGACTGTAGTTTCTTGTGTATCATTATCAGGGTCGAAGGTCGAAACAATGATACATGGCGCTTTGTACAAATTTTCTCTACTGAACCAATATATAATCAAGTCATTGTGGGAGATTAAGCATAAATATTTATTTAAGAATAAAATCTCACTCTGACTTGTGGGGTTCGAAATAAGACTTGGATTGTTACCACAGGATGAAATTTCAAACCTTGGAGATCTAAAATTACAGAAGTACAACAATTTCAATATCGAGCTCCTAAAAAAGAAGAAAAAAGTGTGTAATTTATTTTAAATTTTGTATAACTTTTGTTTTGAAAATTCAGTTTGAAATGATTCAAAGGGCATATTGAAGCATACATATCATTTTTTAATTCAAAAATTCCTCAAAAAAAAAATGGACACACCTAGTAAGCAATCAGAAAGATCTTCCATGACGCAAGAAGAATTGGAAGAAAAGCAGCATGATATATCAAAATTACTAGACCAAGTGCAACAAATTTTTCTCTCGAAAAAAGTAACAAAAAATGAATTGGAGGTCATGATGAATGCTAAAATAGATGTTATAAAAAGGGACATGGGAGTTTTGAATGATTTTTTAAAATCATACATGGAAGCAATGATGAATATCAATATAGAAGGGTTGAAGTAAGGTTTGGAAAAGTTGCTAGAAGAAAGGGTTCCCAGTGGTGAAGGGGTAATCCATGAAAATCATGATGAGGAAAAAAGGAATATGAATTATGATTTTAGAGACTCCAATGTTGGGTATAAGAACTACCACATTCCAAAGATTTATATGAGTAAGTTTGATGGCAAGGATACATTAGCATGGATACTACAGATGGAGCAATATTTTGATCCACATGACGTGCAACACACAAAAAAGGTATGCATTGCATCTTTGTTATTAGAACCCAATCAGTTTGTATGGTATCAATGATTTTTCTCTCATAAACCACTTGTCATTTGGTCAATTTTTATGCAGGAAATTATAACACATTATGAAGATAGAAAGAGCAAAGATTCTTTATCCAATTGATAAATCTCAAACAAAAGGGTTCAATGGTGGATCACATTGAGGACTTCCAAAAATTGAATATCAGGGTAATTGATACTCCAGAGGAGCATAAGATTGATGTCTTAATAGGGAATTTAAAGGATAACATCCAACATGAGGTTCATATTTGGGGAACCTAATTCATTGGAGAAGGCATTCAAGGTGAAAAGAAAAGTTTAAAGAAAAATTATGGAAAGAAGGAAGTCTACCACTCACAACTATAAAGATAAAAATTTTGTTGCTCCTAGCCATCCACAACCTACAAGGTTGACACCACAAAAATTGGAGGAATAAATAGCAAAATGGATTTGTTATATTTGTAATAAAAAATACACTAAAGGTCATAAGTGTGCTCAGAATAAATTATTCTACACAGATTTTGAAGAGGAGGAAGAAAAGGAACAAAAAACATCAAAAGAAGACGATATACACTAGGAACCAACCCTAAAGAAAGAATAAATGAATCTAACCATATCTTGTAATGCATTGGCAGGAATTTCCACTCATCAAACTCTCAATATATAATCATATATCAAGAAGAGAAAATTAATAGTGTTGATTGATTCAGGAAGTCCCATAATTTGATGCATTGTAAGATAGCCAAGGAATTGAATTGCTTCCTATATCTAGCACCAGGGTGTCAAGTGATGGTTGCAAATGGAGAAACTATAAATTTCTCTAGAAAGTACCATAATATCAAGATAACCATGAGGTAATATGTATTTAATATTACAATTCTTTCCATTCCAATGGGTGGTGTTGAAGTTGTACTAGGAGTCCAATGGTTACAATCTTTGGGTGTAGAAAATCTCTAACATAGCTATAATACCATGTAGAAATTATATCAATGGATTCAATCCAATCATGCAATGTACTAAAACAAGATATTGAATCCTTCTACTATATTTTTGGAATATAAAACAAGATTTCTCAATCACATGCAAATAAGAGAAAGGAAATTATCGATCACACAACACAAGATTTTCTTGGGGAAAGCACCTGCTCAATGTTAAGAATTTGGAGGGCTAGCGATTAATTCAAAATTCTCTTCTTGATAATTACTTGTGAGGTTACTTGAGTTACTTATGTCTTCCCTTTTTTATCTTATTAAATCTTTCATCAGGTTAATTATCAAAAGGACACGAGACACAAGAATTAGGCTCCTAGAGCCATGGCAAAACCTCTCCCTCTTTGAGAGGAAAACTCATGAGAAATTATTCTTAAATATTTTCAAATGATAAGTACCATGACCAAGAATTAGACCCTTGACCTATATATGCATCCAATACCTTTACCTTACTTCTTTGATGTCCTTCAATGCTGATCCTTCTTCTCTTCACCAAGATGCATTGTTCTGCACCAATACTTCCTTTGAAAACATTTGTTAAATCTTCAGTTACTTGAGATATAAATAAATTGCAGTGAGGAAAGTAAATCATAGATTTACTTTCCTTATTTCTTCTACTTTCCCACTGCTTCTTCTCTTTTCAAACCATTGTCCCAACTTTACATGAACTAGAGATGAATACCAATATCACCCTTTACCAACATCTTCACTTTAGAATAGTCTTCAAACTATCTTTGGACAGATCCGCACTTCAATACTTCTCTTACATTTGGACAGATTCACACTTCAAGATGATCTCATGCTCATGCTCATGCACTTGGACATATCCACACTTCAGGATGATCTTACCCTCATGCTCATGCACTTGGACAGATCTGCACTTCAGGATTACGTTGTAGCTGCTTCAGGATGATCCACACTTCTGATTCAGTAAGCTACAACACCTTATGATACTCATATATCACAATGATATATGTAATTTAACTAGTCTTGAAACTCTTCAAAATCTGCATTGGAACTCATCCAATAAATCCGCACTGCAACTCAGAGATGACCGAAAATATTGTATTCAAATGACCGCATAACATAGGTATATATAGAGGTAATTACATTGTCTTTAGGCCGACCTATCACTTAGCTTTAAAGCTAACTTAACTAACTGTAGGAAGACCGACTTTAACACATCATTTTAGCTTCTCTTTGAGCGTTTTTGGAGGTTGAATTCAGCCATTCATTCACGGTTCTTTTGGCAAGGTCTTGAAGCATTTCATTAGACTAGATCCTTCATATATATATGACACTTAATTACATTTATACCTAGAAGACAAAACCCTAGATAGACATCAATAAAAGTCTATTAACCTATAATAAAATCTTGCTCATGAAACCCATGACGCAAGTACAACAAATATACATTTTATTGTCTTTGTCTTCTTCTACACATAAATACATAATTACATATTCAATATGAAGATGGATCCTAGTTACACTTTTCAACACTCCCTCTTAACTAGTGATCAGGAGTTCATAAATTTTTCTCAAAATTCAAATTTATAGGATTGGTTTGAAACTAGGATTGTTGCGTAGATCTCATCTTCTTGATTCTAGCATCGCGAACGGTTTGAAAAACCAATGTCGTATGAGGGAGATATCGCATTCTGATTGAAATGCCAAACAGGGAAAATTGCGACAGTTTGACCAGGTTTGACTGGGATGCACAGTCAGCAAGTGAGTGGATGCACAGTCAGAAAAAGGGAATATTATAAAGAATATTCCTTTCTTAGAGCCAACCATATTTTTACAAGTGTCGCTTCTTTATTGGTCAAATGAGTTGTACGTTTTTCTTGAAGAGACAATCATGGGGTGCCATGTGGCTAGCCCTAAAGCCGCCATGTGTCCCTGAAAAGGCATATCAAAATTATTGAGGGTCCACAGGTATCGAACCCTGGACCATTGGTAGGACACGCACATGTCTCCACCACTCGAGCTACACGTAGTTCTTAATATTCAATGGTCGCAAGTTGTATTTATGTTTCATTGAAAAATGCATTGGGGGTTGGGGACCGCTGGCAGTCCCAACCCGCCAATAGTCCCCGCGTGGTGTGTTCACATGGTGGCATTAACATAAACCATAACATTACAAACCTCTGACTGTTCTATCCGCTGGAAATTCTACAACAGTTATCACATGGCAACGTTTGTTTCAATTCTCTGCACGGTTAATGAAACCAACATTTCAACCAGAGTTCAAACATTAACCCACAGTTAAATCCTCAGGTTCCACCTTCTGTTATAGTCATGACCACAAGGTTTGGGGTTGGCATGTGGCCACCCCAACCATCGAAATTTATTCAACTAAAACAGCAGACAATTTGGAGCGCACCTAAAAATTGGCGGGAGTCACTATTTTAACTCCAGATAAGTGGAGTCCTCCACTTTTAATGGATTTTTTCTAGGTGTAACTGGGAAAAAGAGTAGGAGACTCATTTTTCACCCATTCTGAGTGAATGAAGAGTCATTCTTGACTAATTTGAGCATTATGGAGCCATTGGAGCAGATAAAATAGCTATTAGAGCATTATAACTACATGTATTTGCAAAATTTTGAGCATAATGAAAGATGGACATGCCATTGGGAGTTGGACCAGCAGATGTAGCCCAGGAGGGGTGAAATGCTTCATCATGCCTGACATGTTGATTTCATGTGGTGACTTATTTCTCTGTTTGAAACTATTGTTTAGTGTTATTTGTGCTTATTTCATGCTTCTAATTCACTAAAAATCATCTACATTTCATGGAAAAACAACTCAATCCTTAAGAAAACTAATGAACTGATTACGCACATGTTTATAAACTAACACTTAGCACAACAAAACTAATACATTCCTTTCAGATCATGATGGTATCAGAGCTAGAGTTTTTTTCTATGGTGTTTTTTAGTGCAAATAATTGTTTAACTATTTGCAAGTTTTAGATGCTTACAAGGCTCAAGCTCAAAAGAGGAGAAGGAAAATTGGTGGAAGCAGAAGGGTCTCAAGAAGAGCAAAAGAAAAGGAGAGCAAGATTGCCACAATATCCACGACCTATTTCACCTCCTAAGGAATCAGAAACTACATTAAGCATGTCTCAAGAGGAAGGAGAAATCCATGAAGAAGTTGATCCCAAGGAGGAAGAAAGAGTGTTCAGGAAAGCATTTCTTGACATGACTGAGATGATTAGAATCCTTTATCAAGAAAGGAATGAGAAACTAGAAGGAGAAGGAACCAAAATTCACAAGGAAGGACAAGGAACTTCAGGAGGTCATAATTATGAAGATAAGTCAAAGAAGGGAAATGAAGGAAATGGATGCAATGGAGAGCCATCATCCTCACCCTCATCATCATCATCCTCTACTTCTTCTTCAGTACATCATCCACACAAGTCAAAGAACACCGGTAAAATTCCTTTTTTAAAACTTGATGTTAAGTTTCAATTGCCAATGTTTAATGGTGAAGTCAATGCAAAAAATCTTGATAATTGGATTAGGAAATTGGAGGTCTATTTGAGAATATAGAACCTTCAGGATGATTATACCAAAATTCAATTAGCTTCATTGAGAATGGAAGGTGCAGCACTTGTTTGGTGGGAAGCCATGACAAAGGAGGAAATCAAGAAACATGATAAGATTATTCTATCATGATAAGATTTCCTTACTGCTATTAAACAACAGTTTTATCCATTAGCTCATATGCAGAAAGCCATCATGAACTGGAAAAACTTTAGGCAATTAAAGGGACAAAATGTGCAAGAATACAACCAAGAATTTAGGAGAAGATCTCTCTTATTAGGGGTAGATTTGAAGAGCCAAGATACTTTGCTCAACTACATAGGAGGCTTACATAGCTACCTAAAACATACTATTCTCATGTTTAACCCCACCAGTCTAGATGAAGTATGTGTTTAGGCCACACATCTAGAAGCTAGGGGGAAGAACATTTCTGAAGAGGGTAGAAAGAAACCTTTTAAGGGTAAAGCTCATGAAAATACCTCAAAAGGTAAAAACAAAAAAAAAATCATCTGTTAATAAAGAGGGAGAAAAATGGTTTGTAAACATTGTTCAAAAGAAGGCCATGATGAAACTCATTGTTGGAAATTACATCCTGAAATGAGGCCAAAGAAACCCAATAACAAAGGGAAACATAAAACTACTACTACAAATCAACATGATTTAGGAGATGATTCAGGTGATGAATCTAAGATTACAGCCATGGGATTGAATAACATGAAGGGAAAAGAAATTGAAACTAAACCCAGTACTAGTACATCAAACTGTCACATAAACACTCCAAATGAAGAAGAAAGAATAGAACTATTTCATGTGAGGGTCATATCCAAACATACCAAGATTGACACATTGTTTGACAGTAGGCCACAAGAAAACTTAATCTTTGAAGACTTGGTCAAGAAACTTAACCTTGAGACCATACCACATCCAAAACCATATCCATTGGGTTGGATTTGTAAGGATTCAAATCTACAAGTTTCAAAGAAATGTATATTGCGGTTTGCAATCACTGTAAATTTTGTTGACACGGTTGAATTAGATGTGGTTCCACTTGACATCACTGGTATTGTATTAGGGAGTCCTTACATGTATGACAGGAAATTGATCTTCTGTCGCCATGAGAACAAATATCATTTACTCAAAGATCGTAAGGAGTTCATTGTTAGAGCACATCGCAAGAAGACAAACATTGCTATGGTAAATGTTGGACAGGTAAAGAGGCTGGTAAATTCAAGTAAGAATTTTGTTCTTATTATGATTAAGCCTAAAGCTGATATTATCATGAATCATTTGAGGGATGTGATCCTAAGTTAAAATCATATTTATATGATGTATTTATTTCACATCATGATATGTTTCAGGAGCCAACATGATTGCCTCTGAAAAGGGAGATTCAACATGAGATTCAGTTGCAAGAAGATTGTCCTCTTCCAAACATTGACATGTATCACATGTTGATAATGGAGAATGTTGAAATAAAGAGGAAAATAAAAGAGATGTTGGATAAAGAAATCATACGGCCAAGCACCTTGCCATGCGATTCACCCATAGTCTTAATACCAAAGAAATATGGGACTTGGAGCATGTGTGTAGATTTTCGAGCTTTGAACAAGATTACGGTAAAGAATCGTTACCCACTCCCAAGAATAGATGATTTGCCTAATCAACTGAAAGAAGCAATTTTTTTCCCTAAGTTAGATTTACGAATTGGATATCATCAAGTAAGAATTGCAAAAACTGACGTATGAAACACTGCACTCAAAACCAAACAAGGACTCTTTGAGTGGCTAGTTATGCCATTTGGTTTGTGTAATGCACCGACAACTTTCATGCATTTTATGGATAGTGTTTTGCGTACATTCCTTGATGAATTTGTGATTGTGTACTTAGATGACATATTTATTTTCATCAAAACAAGAGAAGAACATGTCTTGCATGTGAATAGAGTGCTTGATGTTTTGAAGAAAGATAAATTGTTTCTTAAGATGTGAAAGTGTGAGTTTGGAAAGACTTATTTGGTCTATTTGGGACATATTGTAGGAGGAGGAGAATTGAGGATTGATCCTTCTAAAGTGGAAGCCATTGTGAATCGGCCCACACCCAAAATAGTAACTGAGGTAAGAAGTTTCTTAGGTGCAACTCAATATTGGAGAAAGTTTATTGCTAACTTTTCCTCCATCACAACTCCTATGCATGAAGTGACAAGTGTGAAGAAAGGCTTCCAATGGGGAGGCAAATAACAGAAATCTTTCAAATATTTAAAAGACAAGATTAGTTCAGCTCCACTCCTTTCATTAACAAATTTGAGACAGCCATTCGAGATTCAAACCGATGCTAGTGATTATGCCATGGGCGCAGTACTTTTGCAGCATGGTAAGCCTATCACTTTTCATTCTGAAACATTTAATGGTGTTGTAAATAATTGTCCTACATATGAAAAAGAACTATATGCGTTGGTACAAAGTGTCAAGAAGTGGAAACACTACTTGATGGGTAAAGAGACTATTGTGCATACCGATCACCAACCATTATAGTCCTTGCAGTCACAAACAAAATTGCAGCAATCAAGACATTTCAGGTGGATGGGATTTCTTCAACAGTTTCACTTGGTTATAAGGTACAAGAAAGGTATTTTCAATAAATTTGTTGATATTCTTTCAAGACCAATCATTAGTGCATCTACTTTACTCAAAAAATATTATGTTGTACATGAGAGTTACATAGAACAATATGCACGTGACATTGATTTTCAAGATGTGTATACTAGTTTGAGTGAAGGGAATCAAGTTGAAGAAAAATATTATCACATGCATAACAATTTGTTGTTTCATTTGGGCAAGTTGTGTATTCCACAAGGAGAGAGGATAAGTGTCATGAGAGAAGCTCATTCATCTCTTATTGCTGTACACTTTGGGGTAAGCAAAACAGTGGAGCATCTACAGAGGTATTGTTATTGGCCTTGCATGGTAGATAGTGTGTCGTGTTTTATAAGAGGTTGTTCTATGTGTGCAACAAGTAAGCCTAGTAATAGGAAGCTTGGGTTGTACACGCAACTACCAGTAGCATCAAGGCCATGGGAGAGTGCCTCCATCGACTTTGTTGGAGGTTTATGTAGTTGTGGATAGATTTAGTAAAATGTGTATACTTATGTCATGTAAGAAAACCATTACTACTGAAAAAACTGCTAAACTTTATTTTCAACATGTTTGGGTTCATTATGGATTGCCAACTTCTATTGTTAGTGATAGGGATTCCAGGTTCATTAGGAATTTTTGGTCAAATCTATGGAGAATGATGAACACAAAGTTGAAAAAGAGTATCGATTTTCATCCACAAATAGATGGAAAAACTGAGGTGGTGAACAGAACTGTTGTGCATCTATTGAGAGGATATTGCATCAAACATCCTAAGTTGTGGGATGAGCAACTGCATTATCTTCATCACGCTTAAAACTGAGAAAAGCACTCTTCAACTCAAACATCACCTTTTGAAGTATGCTTTGGGTATTTTCCAAAATCGCCATTAGACTTCATCTTTGGGAAGGATGTTGCAATTGATGGCCATAGTGATATTGACAAGGGTCGAAATTTCATTGAGAAAATTCAGATTATACATCAACAAGTTCAATAACAGCTTGAGAAATTTAAAGAAAATACAAAGAGAGGCATGACAAACACCAAGTTGATCACAAGTTTCAAGAGGGAGATGAGATATGGTTGCACATTAGCAAAGAAAGGATGCAAGGGGAAGGTAAAAAGCTCAAACCCATTCGCTATTGTCTATTCAAGATCATAAAGCAAGTTGGTAATAATGCATTTAAACTTGACTTGCCTTCTTATATGAAAATGTATTCAATTGTTAATGTTGAAAACTTATGTTTATATGAGCCACCTTTGATCGATGATCAAGGAAGTGATGTTCAACTACCTTCTATTGAATATTTATCACTAGAATTTCTGGATGAGCTAAAAGAAGATACAATTCTTGATAGGAGGACAAGAACATCCAAGAGGGGAATTGTTGACTACCTTCGAGTTGGCCTCAAAGGCACTAAACCAAGCAAGGAAAAATGGATGGAGGTTGGAAAAGTGAGAGAGTTGTACCCTCATATATTGAACAGATAATCAAGTCTTTTGGGGTCCAAAAGCTTCCAATTCATAAATTTTTCTCAAAATTTAAAGTTATAGGATTGGGTTGAAACCAGGATGGTTGCGTATATCTCATCTTCTTGATTCCGGCGTCATGAAAGGTTCGAAAAACCGATGTCATATGAGGGAGATATCGCGTTCTGATTGAAATGCCATACAGATAAAATTGTGATAGTTTGACTAGGTTTGATTGGGATGCACAGTCAGCAAATGGGTGGATGCACAGTTAGAAAAAGGAAATATTATGAGGAATATTCCTTCCTTAGAGCCAAACGCAGTTTAACAAGTGTTGCTTCTTTATTGGTCGAATGAGTTGTACGTTTTGTTTGAAGAGCCAATCATGGGGTGACATGTGGCTAGCCCTGAGGCTGCCACGTGTCCCCGAAATAGCATATAAAAATTATTGAGGGTCCGCAGGAATCGAACCCTGGACCATTGGAAGGGCACGCACAGGTCTCCACTACCCGAGCTACACGTAGTTCTTAACATTCAATGGTCACAAGTTGTATTTATGTTTCATTGAAAAATGCATTGGGGTTTGGGGAACGCCAGTGATCCTTGCATGGTGTGTTCACATGGCGGCATTAACATCAACCGTAACATTACAAACCTCTAGCCGTTCTATCCGCCGGCAGTTCTGCAATAGTTATCACATGGCAACTTTTTTTGCAATTCTCCGCGTGATTAACGAAACCACCGTTTCAACCAGAGTTCAAACATTAACCCACAGTTAAATCCTCAGGTTCTGTCTTCTGTTACGGTCATGACTGGCGGGTTTGGGGTTGGCATGTAGCCACCTAAACCACCAACATTTATTGAGACATCTAAAACAATGGACAGTTTGGAGTGCGCCTAAAAATTGGCGGGAGTCACTATTTTAACTCCAGATAAGTGGAGTCCTCTACTTTTAGTGGAGTTTTTCTAGGTGTAACTATGAAAAAGAGTAGGAGACTCAATTTTCACCAATTCTGAGTGAACGAAGAGTCATTCTTAACTAATTGGAGCATTCTAGAGCCATTGGTGCAGAGAAAACAACCATTAGAGCATTGTAACTACATGTATTTGCAAAATTTTGAGCATAATGAAAGATGGACATGCCATTGGGAGCTGGACCAGTAGATGTAGCCCAAGAGGGGTGAATTGCTTCATCATGCCTGTTGTGTAGATTTCATGTGGTGACTTATTTCTCTATTTTACACTGTTGTTCAGTGTCATTTGTGCTTATTTCATGCTTCTAATTCACTAAAAATCATCTACATTTCATGGACAAACAACTCAATCCTTAAGCAAACTAATGAACTGATTATGCACATGTTTATAAACTGAAAAGACACTTAGCACAGAAAAACTAATACAGTCCTTTCAGATCAACTAGGGAGGTATTCATAGAGGTACATGGCCCACTTTAAAACTGAAGAATATCATAAGAAGAAATGGATTGGTAATTGCATCTATATAGCATCATATCAACCAGCATTTTCCTAATGCAAGGCCTTGACTAACAGCCCCATCTCTCAATGATATAATGGGCTAAAATGTCGGCGAGACACGTGACTTATAGACACCATAGTCATTGTCTCTCCAAGGTACATACTCCACCCAGGTGTTCCCAAAGTATGACCTTCTTGGACTATTCTTCTCTTGGGTAGCCAGACCTCAAAGAATATCAGTCCTCGATTTAATGACCTATGTCATTCTCAAAGAGTATCGAATTCTAGATGATTACCCAATCCTCCACTTTGTCTTCTAGGTGAAGACCAGAATGATGTCCCTATCCATTCTGTCCACATGGAATTCACTAGGATTTATAGTTGTTAGTCCTAGTCTAGCACATGACACGTGTATTAGAGAATCACATACGTCACTCCCTCTCAACTCAGGAAGGACATACTTCAAGTTTCTTCCAAGTAAGAAACTTACCACTAGGCTCCCTCTTAATCAGGGTCCTGCAGCAGAAATGGTGAGACACCCAGATGCTCATGAAGAATTTCTCCCTTCGATGTCATGGATTTCAATATTAAGGAATCTTCAACCTTTGGTTTCATAGGGCACAAATCATCCATCAATTTTAGTCACGAGTCATGTCAACCATAAGAAAGTGATTCATCACTCTTTCTCATCTGGTCCACCTTTATGCCATGCTACTTTCCTTCGAATCATCTCCAAGGATCTTACATCCGTCCACATGATTGCCAGCCTTGCATAAACTTCATCTAGATAAACATATACATATGAACTTTTTAAAACAAAAGTTAACTCAGTGATGATCTTTCACCATGACATCTTCCTGTAGGCATTGTCATCCTTTATTTAGATTGACACATTTCCTAATGATATGTTTTTTCAAGGGTCTTCTTCTTTACCATACTCCTGTCAGAGTCTACATATCCTACCAGGAGATCTCCTAGTCACATCTTCTTGGATTCTAGATGATAACTGCCTCTTGACATGGTTGCATTTCATGATCTTTTCCTTTCTGCACATTCTTCATTCCCAGGAACTTACAAATTTTCTAGTTCCTCATTCATATACAGCCACCTCATATTCCATGAGGATATATTATGTTGATTTCATATGTCATTGCACTGAGAGATACTTCTAAATATAGAATTCTATTACTTGCAACCATATGACATGACTTCACATCATCTAGTGTCAGCATATAAATATATACATACCTCATATATTTTTCATTTAAGTCATCATGTAGTAGTTTTACTAGAATGAAGAGCTTCATTCCCTTGGCCTACTCCATCAATATGTCATCATATCCCAAAATTTTGTAGCATGGAATTCTTGATGAACCAATTCTTCTTTCTTTCTAATTAGTGAATTCTCAAAGAACTCCATTAAAAAATGGCAGAACCTATTTCCGTGATGATCCTTGAGCTTTATGACTGCCTTCCATCAGTAATGTTATCATAGAGGTTTTTTTGGAGTTGTTTCACTAAGAGATACTACCATGCTTTTATAATATACATTGGTTCCTATCATACTATTTTAAAATCAACAGAAATCACTAAAAGGAGAATATGATCTCAATCATCTTGGAGATCCCTCGCTTCTTCTTTCTTAGATTTCTTTGCATCAGTTTCTTCTCTTATATGGACTTCTTCCTTTTTCCTCTTGTCCTTTCTAAATTTAGGACAATATCATTTATGATGCCCAAGATTATTACATCCAAAGCATCGTGTTTTGTCCACATTTATTTTCTTATTTTGAGGACCAAAATTACTGAATCTTCCTTTCTTCTTGGAAATGGCAGTAAAGGCTTGATTCCCTACATTTGATCCTGCTTTCAAACTTGATTCTTCTATATTACCTAGACTTTGGAATGGCATGGATTCTTCTCTCCCATCTATGCTTGAAGTGAAACCTCTCCATTATTTTGTTAAAACATTTTGTACCATATTGAGTATTTCTCTATCAGACATTACTTCTCCCAACTTCAGTAGTTGATCTCGTATTGCGAAAATCTCCTTCATATATGGAATTATTCCTTCCTTTGACATTCTCAATTTGTATAGTTTTTGTCTCAGGGATATTATTTCCTTTGTAGAACCTTTTGAGAATAGTTCCACCAATTTATCATATATTTCTTTTGAGGAGTCTAGCTTTGATACATAGGGAATGAGAGAGTTTTTTATGGATTCTATGAGAATCCTTCAGGCTCTTATGTCTCCCTTCATTTATTTGATATATGCCAGAATATCTTCTTTTGGAGGTTGAATTGTAGTTCCTTCTATGAAGCCCATAACTTATGATTTTCAATTAGATTTAGATCTTTCCTTTTCTTCCATGCATCAAAGTTTGATAAACCAACCAATTTGTTGCTCTCTATACAATGAGTTATTTTGACAGATTTAGATAAAGTCATATATACTTACTTGAGCAAGTGAATTTCTCCTTCAACAACTTCCTTGATGATGACGAATAAGTTAGGATCTTATTCTAAGATAGAAATCTTCAATCTAGGTGATCTTGGATCCTTGATGGCAAAGGATATCTTTAAAAGATGAAGATATTTCTCGAAAATAGCTTGAGAGTTTTCCTTGCAAACTAATTTGACTTTTTACCCAAACTTTGATTTTTTCTTTCTGGAGTGTCTCTTTGTCAAGTAGCCCTTGAGTTCAACACCTTAACTCTGATACCATGTTGAGAATTTTGGAGGGCTAGCGATTAATTAAAAATTATCTTCTTGATAATTACTTGTGAGGTTACTTGAGTTACTTATGTCTTCCCTTCGTTAGCTTATTAAATATTTCATAAATTAAATTATCAAAAGGACACGAGACGCAACAATTAGGCTCCTAGATCAAGGGAAAAGCCTCTCCCTCTTGGAGAGGAATACCCACGATAAATTCTTCTTATAGATTTTCAGATGACAAGTACTATGACCAAGAATTAGACCCTTGACCTATATATCCATCCAAGACCTTGACCTTACTTCTTTGATGTCCTTCAATGTTGATCCTTCTTCTCTTCACCGAGATGCATTGTTCTGCACCAATACTTCCTTTGAAAACATATGTTGAATCTTCAGTTACTTGAGATATACATAAGTTGTAGTTAGGAAAGTAAATCACAGATTTACTTTCATTATTTCTTCTGATTTCTTACTACTTCTCTTTGTAGACCATTGTCCCAACTTTACATGAACTAGAGTTGAATACCATTATCACCCTTTACTAACAGCTTCACTTTAGAATAGTCTGCAGACTATCTTTGGACAGATCCGCAATTCAATACTGCTCTTACACTTGGATAGATACGCACTTTAGGATGATCTTATGCTCAAGCTCATGCACTTGGACATATCTGCACTTTAGGATGATCTTATGCTCATGCTCATGCACTTGGATAGATCTGCACTTTAGGATTACGTTGTAACTTCTTCAAGATGATCCGCACTTCTGATTCAGTAAGCCGCAACACCTTATGATACTCAGATATCACATAGATATATGTAATTTAACCAGTCTCGAAACTCTTCAAAATCTGCACTGCAACTCAGAGATGACCAAAAATCTTGTATTCAAAAGACCGCATAACAGAGGTATATATAGAGGTAAGTATATTGTCTTTAGGCCAACCTGTCATTTAGCTTGAAGGTTGACTTAACTAATTGTAGGAAGGCTGACTTTAGCACATCATTTTAGCTTCTCTTTTAGCGTTGTTGGAGGGTTGAATTAAGCCATTCATTCACGGTTCTTTTGGCAAGGTCTTGGAGCATTTCTTTAGACTACATCCTTCATATATATATGACACTTAATTACATTTATACCTAGAAGAAAAAACCATAGATAGACATAAAGAATCATTATAATAACCTATAATAAAATCTTTCTCATGAAACCGATGAGGCAAGTACAACAAATATACATTTTATTGTCTTTGTCTTCTTCTACACATAAATACATAATTACATAGTCAATATGAATACCGATCCAAATGCAATTTTCAACACTAAAAACCCCTCTATCATATATTTTACATAGTCAAAGAATCATGAAACAATACAATTCTTTCTAACACCGAGAAAATCATGCACTATCCTCACTATCTCACTCTGATCCTGCACAAAACTGTCTAGCAATTCTTAGGAAAAATTGACCAACGCTTAGCCAATTCTCATCCCTTCCTTAGCCCAATCTTGCTCATGCAATCCCTAGGCAATTAATTCCTATTAAATAGGATAATTAGCCTTCCTTGACTTCGCAATCCCTATGGAGCCTTCCTCTAATTTTATAAGTGCACCTGGGTAGTTCGCTAAAAATACAACTGACAGTTTACTTGTCTTTAACCTTTGTCTCAATTGGGTCTCCACCAGAATTAGCATGCATGCAGCGATAAATAGTGAATCATCAGTTACTTGGTAGATCACTACTTGTGAATTAAATCTATTTTAATTCACTTGATCTTCCACTAGCTCATTAAACAGTTAGAACTAGTTAAATTGCTTTTAACTCAATTAATGTGAGTTAACTAATCCCACTCACACTACACTAGTGCTACAACTACAACTGGACCTTGTTAATAATAGAATAACTCTACATGCCTATCCTTTGACCCTCAAGTCGAAATTCCTGAGCTAACTAAGTCTATCACACTTAGTTAACTATTACAAATTTTTATGAGATAAGATTGCAATTAATTTTCCAATTTATTTAAAAATCAGCTTGCACACTAATTTGTCGCTAAGATCCATCACTGTGTGACCTCTGATCCCACACCAGTGTGTGTGTTTTTTCTGGATGCCAATTTCATTGTTTCTTGTTCCAAATTTCAACACTCCCTCTCAACAAAAAAGGAATCATTTTGTCCTGATTTGGTACCTTTGGAATGTTCTGCATGCAACACTGCTCTAGTGTTGTTCGCACATGAAACTCTCCTGAAACTGAATAGCCTCCAAAAAACTGAATCAATATAATGGATTTGTCATCATAACCTTCTAACCTCTTCTAGCTACTGCACATTTCTACTAGACTCTCGGTGTTGTTGACATCTGCATCCATGCACTCTGCACTGCTGCCAACTCTGATCTGCGCTCTAGTATCTGACACCTATCACTTTGATTTATGTCCTCCTAACATCTGATTTCATCATTATAACTGATCCTTCCTGCTACTTTTTTTACTTTGGGTTCCTTGTAGCCAAGTTCGATCCATGAGACACACAAACTCAATGGACCTTGCCCAAATTTATTCTTGGGATCATATCTGCACATTGCCCCACCTCACACCTAGAGGTATAGTTGCATGTACTCCCTTTGCCCATCTGGCTCAAAATTTCCCCCTCCTAGATGTCTCTGCTTGAGTCACCTTGTAGATCCACCTTGATCCAACCACTGACTTCCCCACTGGTCTTGGGACTACTTCCCATGCACTGTTTCTGATAATGGAGTCATACTCCTCAACCATGGCATCAACCCATGTTGGTTGTTGCACTGCTTCCTCAAAAGAGGATGGTTCTGTCACAATACACTCACTCATAAGCGCCATGTATCCAGTGTACCTGTGTGGGGACCTTCTCTTCCTGCGCTATGATGTAGGTGCTCCTACATGCTCTGTCACATCTAGCATCAACCTATCAACGCTTCCTACCATTTCTGGCATATGGCTCTGCATGAGTGGTTTCTGCCACTCCATGATCCTCTGCTTGTGGTTGCTCCACATCCTGGGGTTCATCCTTTGGAACTAAGAGTTCCTCATCTACATGCAAGTCAAGATCCCTCTCAAGAGACAATCGCATGGCTTTCTCATACTTACCCATGGTACATCCCTTGCATGTGTCTATCTAAGCAAGAGTACCATTTGGAATACTTGTAGAAATCCATTGCATGATCCTCAAAGCACTGTGGTGTAGATGGCCCAATCTCCTGTGCCATAACTCACCTATATCCCATCTCACCAACTTCCATGCTTTACTGCTCAATGTTGCGCAGCCATCTACATCAAGTTTGAAGAGGTTCTTCACATGAACCCCAACCTTCTTTGCTTGTGTTGTGGCTTTTTGACGAAGGAATGCCTTTCCTTCACTGAAAACCACATCATATCCAAGATCCTCCAACATAGCAACTGAAACTAAATTCTTTTTCAATCATGGTACAACTTGAGTGGGCCTAATGGTTAAGAGAATGTGTTTCCTCCTTATAGGTCACAGGTTCAAAAACCAGAGGGGGTTAGAGTATGTATGCCTTCGTAGACTTAGAAGTCAAATCGTTGCACGGAGGTGGGTCCCTTGTCCCACAAACAAGGGGGTCTTATACACCAATTTGGTGTATGGCTTGGTCGTGACCTTAAAATTGGATAATAATAATAATAATAACATGCATGAAATCTTTTAATATGAAAGGTTTACCTGGTTGTCTCTGGAAAGTAACTGTACCAATCCTGGTAGCACTATACCTCTTGTCATCACCCATCTCGATGTGCATCTGGAGATCCTTCTCATCCAAGCTACTAAAGAGTTCCTTATTTCCCGTCATGTGGAAAGATGCTCCACTATCCAGGTACCACATTGATTCCATCACAGTTGATGCCATGCATGCGATGAGAGAGAAGTCCAACTCAAACTGTGAGGCTGAAGCTTCACCCGCTGTAGCTCCTGGAGCCTTCTTGTTGTTATTCTTCTTTTGTGGATAATTTGTGGCATAGTTTCCATGATCATGACAGTGAAAACATTTCATATTTTACATGTCACGCTTCTTGCCTTATTTTCGGTCTCATATTTGGAATATGACTTCTTCCCCTTCCCATTTTTTGCTTTACCATCCAAGGCACAATTTTCCTCATCATCAGTCTTGGATGAGGATCCATCCCTAGTATTATGTTGTAACTCTTCTTGTACCAAATCTGACCATAGTCGCTCCCAATCTGGTAACTTCTCCCTTCCATTCACAGAGTCCTGGTAACTATGCCAAGTCTTGGGAAGGCCTAGAAGTGTTAGGCTCACCAAGTCATCATCAGCTATAGTAATCCCAACACTTCCAAGCTCATCTCAACATTGAGTGAACTTGGGTATTTCTAGATTGTGTCTCCCTTCTCTATTTTGATTTTCCTGAGCTTGTCCTTAAGTGCCAATTTTTTGTGGTCACTATTTTTTTGAAACAGATCTTTCAAGGCCTTCCACATAGCATATTGAGTTTCCTTTCCATGGATACTTGAGACAATATGATCTCAAACTCCCTCTAACAAGATCCTCCTCGCCTTTTCTACCTTCTTCTTCCATGCATTAATAAGTTGGGCTTTTGTTGCTGCGAGCTAGGAATATCATTATCTATGAATTCCTTCAACCCATTTTCCTCCAACACTGCCTCCATCCTTTCCTTCCATGAAATATAATTTGAACTTCCCTCGAGTGCATATTTGAGTCTCAATCCATTGAAAGACATCTTGATCAACTTATAGCTCCAAAGAAAGTACCTGCAAATTTGAATATTGTTCAACACAAACTCAATTTATTCTCCACTATTGTGATTCTTGGTGCTCTGATACCACGTAGAAAATATATAACACAAATATAATACCATGTACAAATTATATCAATGGATTCAATTCAATCATGTAATGTACTAAAACAAGATATTGAATCCTTCTACTATATTTGTGGAATATAAAACAAGATTGCCCAATCACATGCAAGTAAGAGAAAGGAAATTATAAATCACACAACACAAGATTTTCTTGGGGAAAGCACCTACTCAAAACCCCTCTAACATATATTATACATATTCAAAGAATCATGCAACAATACAATTCTTTCTCACACCAAGAAAGTCCTGCACTATCCTGACTGTCTCACTCTGATCCTACACAAAACTGTCTAGCGATTCTTAGGAAAAACTGACCAACACTTAGCCAATTCTCTGCCCTTCCTTAACCCAACCTTGCTCACGCAATCCCTAGGAAATTAATCCCTATTAAATAGGATAATAATTCGTCCTTGACTGCGCAATCCCTATGGAGCCTTCCTTTGATTTTATAACTGCACCTGGGCAGTTTTCCAAAAATACAACTGATAGTTTACTTGTATTTAACCTTTGTCTCAATTGGGTCTCCACCAGAATTAACATGCATACAACTATAAATAGTGAATCATCAGTTACTTAGTAGATCACTACTTGTGAATTAAATCTATTTTAATTCATTTTATCTTCCACTAACTCATCAAACAGTTAGAACTAGTTAAATTGATTTTAACTCAATTAATGTGAGTTAACTAATCCCACTCACACTACACTAGTGCTACAACTGCCTATCCTTTGACCCTCAACTCGAAATTCCTGAGCTAACTAATGTTGAGATTCAACAAGATGATGAGCTTAGTGAAAAGAGTCGCCTTCACTAAGTGGGCCCCACAGGCTATTTTTGGCGAAAAGTCTATTTTTAGATGTGTCGATCATATTCTATGAGTTGCAGGATGCTATTTGTGGATGGTTGGTCAAGTTGTAAAATATATGGACTTCTATTTTTTAAAAATTTGGGCAAAGTCTATTTTTAGACTGACAATCTAAAAATAGACATGTCGGATATTATTAGCTCTTAATAATATTTGGACTCTAAACATTATCTTATTCTCTTGGAGCATTGACATTCAGTTAACAGATTGTTCAGATCAGCTAGCTGAAGGAATTACGCAATTCCTAGAGCTACTGGTGGTTCATGCATGGAGGACTTCAGTTAGAACTCAAGTGGCAGAGTTTGGTGGAGTTGGAGAAGTAGTTGGTGGAGTTGGTTTCTAGTTTAACTACACTTGTGGAGTTAAACTCACTTGAACTGATTGTGTCTATTTCTAACTGATTGATACTTTAAGTGGAGTTGAGTGAATTAATTAGTTAAATTAATTTACTAAATAATAACTCATTATTTAATTGGATAGAGACAACAGTTAACTACAGTGCAGAACAGATCAGTGGAGACTCAGTGGAGAGATTGGTGAAAGAGCAAGTGTGACTATCAGTTGTGACTATAGTGTTGCATTGCATGTACCACACATTCATTGGAGATGCCAATGAGGATTGTGTGAACAAGGCTGGACCAATTCAAACTCATCCAGAGCCATTCTTCAGCAAGGATTGCGCAGTAGAGGCAAGCTATCAGGAGGGAAAAAATCAATGCAGATTTTTGCTGATTGTTCTTGATTAGTGTGTAGTGATTGTATTGTACTGAGAGCTTGATATGATCAACTTTGTATGAGGATTTTTACATGATCTCTATGATATATATTATATACATATAGTTGGGGTTTTCAGCTTTAGGCTTTCCCATTAAACAATTATGTTAATGTGTGTGAATTTTTATTGTTTCATATTTGCATTGCAATCTTGATTTAATTTCGGCAAATGATCAATGGTGGAATAGATTATGTATTTTGCATGAAGTTAAAATAGTGTGAGATCAGGAGAATCTTGGACATATAACACATAAGTCATATAATTTCTACATGGTATCATAGCAGTGTTGATCATTGGAGGAGATTTCAATTATTGAAGCAGTTGAGTTTTGTGCTAGTAGAATTCGAATTTGCTGCAGTGTTTTCTTGGTGTCAAAGTTGAGCATTCATTGAAATGTCTTTCAACGGATTGTGATTGGAGTATTCCTTTGAGGGCAGCTCGAATTACATAGCATGGAAGGACAGGATGGAGGCGGTGTTGGATGATAATGGGTTGAAGGAGTTCATAGATGTTGATATTCCGAAGCCTGCTTCTAGCGATGCAGCCGCACTTGACGCATGGAAAAAGAAGGTAGCAAAGTGTCGAAGGATTCTATTGGAAGGTGTGAAGGACCACATTGTGTCCAGCCTTCATGGGAAAGCCACTTCATTCTTAATGTGGAAGGCTTTGTAGACTTGTTCCAAAGCAGAAGTGACTAGAGGAAGTTGGCACTTAAAGACAAGCTCAGAAAAATAAAAATGGAGAAAGGCGACAGTATTCCAAAATACCTCACGAAGTTTGTCCACTGCAAGGATGAGCTGGGAAGTGTGGGGGTTACTGTTGATGAAGAAGACTTTGTGAGCTTGGCTCTCCTTGGGCTTCCAAAGAGTTGGCATAGCTACGAAGACTCTGTCAATGGACGGGAGAAACTGCCAGGATGGGAACAAATTTGGTCGGATCTTGTGCAGGAGGAGATAAGGCGGGGTACCAGGGATGGATCTTCATCGAAGAATGAAGATGAAGAAAATTTCGCTTTGGCTACCAAAGATCGGAAAGGAAAAGGGAAGAAATCTTCCAAATCTGAAGCTAAAGGCAAGAAGCATGATTTGTCCAAGGTGAAGTGTTTTCACTGTCACCAACACGAGCATTTCGCCACTAATTTCCCACACAAGAAGAAGAATAAGAGCGCTACTGGTTCTGCAGCAGGAGAGGCCTTAGCCTCGCAGTTTGAGCTCGACTTTTCTTTGATCGCATGCTTGGTTTCAAGTGTGATGGGGTCGGTGTGATTTCTTGACAGTGGTGCGTCTTTCCATATGACCGGAGACAAAGATTTGTTTAGTGATCTGGAGGAAAAGGATCTTGGAGTGCACATCGAGATGGGCGATGATGGTAGATACAGTGCGACTAGTATCGAGACCATTTCCTTTGAGAGGGAGTCCGGTAAACCTTTCATCTTGAACGATGTCATGCATGTTCCAGGATTGAAGAAGAATCTGATCTCCATGGCGATGTTGGAAGACAAGGGTTATGATGTTGTTTTTAGCGAGGTAAAAGCTTTCTTGCGCCATAAAACAATTGGTCAAACAAGGAGGATAGGGATTCGAGTTAAGAATATTTATCAATTGCAGGTAGATGGCTATGCCAATGGTAGGAAAATCAGAAGGAGTGGTGAGCCGAGATGAGGGCAAATTGTGGCACAGGAGATTGGGCCATCTTCACCATGGTGCTTTGAAAATTTTGCAGCAGATTTCTACCGGGTTTCCCAAAGGTACACTTGCGCAGTCAAATCAGTGCAAGGGATATACTTTGGGAAAATTTGTGAAGACCACTTTTCATGAGAAGGATAGTCGTGCTTCGACGATCCTTGAGAGAATTCACACGGACGTGTGTGGACCTTTCTCGGTTGCTTCAACAGCAAAGCACAAGTATTATGTGATATTTGTTGATGACTTTTCTCGTAAGTGTTGGATCTTCTTCATGCAGAAGAAGAGAGAAACATACTCAAAGTTCTGTGAGTTCAAAGCGCTGGTTGAGAAAGAGTCGGGGAAGCAAGTGAAAGCTCTCCAAAGCGATAATGGTGGTGAATACATCTCTGGCGAATTCAAAGACTTCTGTAGCAAAGAAGGAATTCGAAGAGAATTCATAGCGCCTCATAACCCACAGCAGAATGGGGTCGCTGAGAGGAAGAACAGCACGATCGTGGGTGCGGCACGGGCAATGTTGCATGATTAGGGCCTTCCCATACACTTGTGCGCTGAGGCATGCAACACTGTGGTTTATGTGCAAAACCGTTGTCTTCATAGAGTACTTGGCATGAGTACACCCGAAGAGGCGTTTTCTGGTAAGAAGCCTGATATTTCTCATTTGAATATTTTTGGCTCACCTGTTTACATTCATGTGACGAAGGATGCTAGGAAGAAGCTAGAGCTGACTGCAGAGGTTTGGATATTTTTGGGGTGCATAGAAACATCCCATAATTATCGTGTGTATTTGCCAAACAATCGGACGATTGTCGTGCGACGGGATATCAAATTTCATGAGGAGAAAGCCATGAAGTTGTCGCTTGAGAGGGAGCTACACTTGCATGCAGAAGAGGAGCTACTATTTCCTAAAGATGAGCCTCAAGATGTGGATCAACCACAAGAGGAGGTTCATGGAGTGGAAGAAACCACTCATGCAGCGCCACACATCAGAGGGCGGAAGCGCACTACAGAAGCTGAGCGACTGAATCTTGATGCAGTGCAAAATGTAGGAGTTCCTACATCACAGTGCAGACAGAGACAATCACCTGACCGATTTACTGGATACATGGCTCTGATGAGAAAGTGTATCATGACGGAGCCATCCTCTTTCGAGGAAGTTGTGGAGGATCCCGCATGGGTAGATGCCATGGTGGAGGAGTATGATTCGATTGTCAGAAACAATGCATGGGAGATTGTCCCAAGGCTGGAAGGAAAATCAGTCGTAGGTTCAAGATGGATCTACAAAGTGAAGCAAGCTACTGATGGGAGCGTTGAGAAGTATAAGGAAAGATTTGTTGCTCAAGGCTTCTCACATATCGAGGGGATCAACTATGAAGAAACCTTTGCACTTGTCACAAGGTATTCTTCCATACAGACCATCCTTGCTCTCTTAGCACAGATGGGTTGGAAAATTCATCAGATGGATGTGAAGACTGCATTCCTCAACGAAATCATTGAGGAGGAAGTGTACATTGAGCAGCCTGAAGGATTCGAAATCTTCAGCAGCGAGTCGCATGTGTGCAGGCTCAAAAGAGCGTTGTATGGGCTGAAACAAGCACCTTGTGCTTGGTACACATGGATAGACAGTTATTTCACCAGACTTGGTTTCACCAAGAGTGAGGCGGATCCAAACCTATACCAGATTGTGGTGGAGGGTAAGATTTTGATCATTGTGCTTTATGTAGATGATTTAATACGAACAGGTAATGAACTGTTAATACACTCATGCAAGGCAGATCTTACAAAGGAGTTCGAGATGAAGGACTTAGGCCTCTTTCATTGTTTCCTGGGATTGGAAATTTGGCAGCGGAAAGGTGAATTGTTTGTGTCTCAAGGAAAGTACGCCCGGGAGATACTGGAGAAGTTTCACATGCAAGGCTGCAAGCCTATCGACACTCCTCTTCCTGGTGGTTGGAGGAAGGAGGATGCTACATCGACAGAGGTAGTGGATGCCACTATTTATCGACAGTTGGTTGGTTCGCTCATGTATTTATTCAATACACGACCGAATATATGCTATGTTGTGAACCCGATTTCACAAGCGATGGTGAAGCCTACCAAGTTCTTTTGGAAGACAAGCAAGCATGTCCTGAGGCATCTCAGGGGCACATCTGAGTATGGATTGTGGTACAGACAGTCGGATGAGGTGAAGCCGCATGGCTTCATGGATGCAGATTGGGCAGGAAGCCCAACAAATAGAAAGAGCACATCTGGAGGGATTTTCAGTATCGAATCTACAACAGTTTCTTGGTACAGCAGGAAACAAAGATCCGTGGCACTCAGTTCATTGGAGGCCGAGTACATGGCAGCAAGCTTGGTTGTATGTGAGGCTATATGGATGAGGAAGATCCTGGTTGGTTTGTTCGGTTCTCATTTAGATCCTACTGTGATATATTGTGATAATCAGAGTTGCATTAAACTCTCGGTTAATCGAGTATTTCATGATAGATCTAAACATATTGACATCTGGTACCATCATATCAGAGATTGTGTGTAGCGGAGGGTCATGTTGCTTTCTTACATTCCTAAGGAAGATCAAGATGTAGATATTCTGATGAAGGCACTCACCAGGAGAAAATTCGAATACCATAGAGACAGGATCAGGGTGGCAGATAATCCCTATCTTATTGAGAGGGAGTGTTGAGATTCAACAAGATGATGAGCTTAGTGAAAAGAGTCGCCTTCACTAAGAGGGCCCTGCAGGCTATCTTTGGCGCAAAGTCTATTTTTAGACATGTCAATCATATTCTATGAGTTGCAGGATGCTTTTTGTGGATGGTTGGTCAAGTTGGAAAAATAGATGGACTTCTATTTTTAGACATTATGGGCGAAGTCTATTTTTAGACTACCAGTCTAAAAATAGACATGTCAGATATTATTAGCTCTTAATAATATTTGGACTCTAAACATTATCTTATTCTCTTGGAGCACTGAAATTTAGTTAACAGATTGTTCAGATCAGCTAGCTGAAGGAATTACGTAATTCCTAGAGCTACTGGTGGTTCATGCATGGAGGACTTCAGTTAGAACTCAAGTGGCAGAGTTTGGTGGAGTTGGAGAAGTAGTTGGTGGAGTTGGTTTCTAGTTTAACTACACTTGTGGAGTTAAACTCAATTGAACTGATTGTGTCTATTTCTAACTGATTGATACTTTCAGTGGAGTTGAGTGAATTAATTAGTTAAATTAATCCACTAAATAATAACTCATTATTTACCTAGACAGAGACAACAGTTAACTACAGTGCAGAACATATCAGTAGAGACTCAGTGGAGAGATTGGTGAAAGAGCAAGTGTGACTATAGTGTTGCATTGTATGCACCAAAAATTCATTGGATATGCCAATGAGGATTGCGTGAGCAAGGCTGGAGCAATTCTAACTCATCCAGAGCCATTCTTCAGCAGGGATTGTGCAGTAGAGGCAGGCTATCAGGAGGGCAAAAATCTGAACGTTCTTGAACAGTGTGTAGAAATTGCATTGTACTGAGAGCTTGATATGATCAGCTTTTTATGAGGATTGTTACATGATCTCTATGAAATATATTATATACAGATAGTTGGGGTTTTCATCTTTAGGCTTTCCCGTTAAACAATTGTGTTAATGTGTGTGATTTTTTATTGTTTCATGTGTGCATTGCAATCTTGATTTAATTTCCGCAAATGATCAATGGTGGAATAGATTATGTATTTTGCATGAAGTTAAAATAGTGTGAGATCAGGATAATCTTGGACATATAACACATAAGTTATATAATTTCTACAACTAAGTCTATCACATTTAGTTAACTATTACAAGTTGTTATGAGATAAGATTACCATTAATTTTCCAATTTATTTAAAAATTGACTTACACACTAATGTGTCGCTAGGATCCATCATTGTGTGACCTGTGATCCCACATCAGTGTGTGTGTTGTTTCTGGATGCCAATTTCACTATTTCTTGTTGAAAATTTCAACATTGAGGACTTTAGCTTTTAATTTTCAAGAAATTTCATTGAATTTTTTTTGGGAAGGAAAGGAAGTTGAATTAAGGGGTATGACAGGGAAACCAGGAAAGATAATAAACTCTCATGGCATGAAAAAAATTCTAAAGAAATAAGAATGAGGCGTAATTGCAAAATTATGCTCACTAGAGGTTCAAACATCGAAATCATCTATTTCTCTTGATCTCCAAAAAGTCTTGGACAATCATTCCAAGGAATTTGAAACTCCCAAAGGCCTACCACCTATTTGTGATCATGATCATGCTATTCATTTGATTCCACGAAGTGCTCCTCCAAACATCAGCCCTTACAAATATCCCTATGCCCAAAAGAGCGAAATTGAACGTATGATTAGAGAAATGTGAGAGGTCGATATAATTCAACCTAGTTAAAGTTCTTTCTCTTCTCCAGTGGTATTGGTGCACAAGAAGGATGGATAATGGCGCACGTGTCCGGATTATATGGAGCTCAACAAGCTCACTATTAAAGATAAATTTCTCATTCCTGTCCCTGATGAATTGTTAGATTAATTACATGGAACAATTTACTTCACCAAGTTGGATCTTCGTTCAGGATGTCATCAAATTAGAATGAGGACTGAAGACATTATGAAAACAACATTCAAAACTCATGAGGGTCATTATGAATTTTTTGTCATGCCTTTTGGCCTTACTAATGCACCTTTCACATTTCAAGGTTTCATGAATTCCATTTCAAACCCTTCCTTAGAAAATTTGTGTTAGTATTTTTTGATAATATACTAATCTATAGCAAGTCTTGGAAGGATCATGTTCAACATGTTGACAGGTTGTTCAAACTATTGAAGGAGAAACAATTACATGCAAAAACCTCCAAATGTGTCTTTGGAGTTTAGGAGGTGGAATATTTGGGTCATATTGTATCTCATGAGGGTGTTAAGGTATACCCTAACAAAATTAAATCCTTTAAGGAATGGAAAATCCCCACAACCATAAATCATCTTCGAGGATATCTCAGGTTGACAGGTATTATCACAAGTTTGTTAAGAATTATGGGAGAATAGCAACACCTCTAAAAACATTATTGAAGAAAGACGCATTTTCTTTGACTCCAAAAAAACTAAGGCCTTTGAACATCTTAAAGAGGCAATGTGTCAAGCACATGTCTTATCTACACCATACTTCACAAAAACCTTTATTGTGGAATGCGATGTCTCAAGAAAGGTAATTGGCGTTGTTTTAATGCAAGAAGGAAGACCCGTTGTTTTCGAAGTTGTCCAATCAAAAGAAAGTATTTACAAAAACCTATTTATCAAAAGGAAATGTTGGCAATATTACATGCACTAAATCAATGGAGACCTTATCTAATGGGAAGACACTTCAAGGAAAAAAAAGATCATGATAGTCTTAAATACTTTTTGGAACAAATATTATCTTCAGAATAGCAGCAAAAATGGGTCACAGAGATGTTGGGTTATGACTTTGAAATCATCTACAAAAAGGGAAGAAAATTGTTATTGTATATGCTCTCTATAAAGGATGAGGATGTGGAAGCATTTCTTTGTGTCATTACTATTATCCAACTTGATTGGATAACCGAAGAAAGGGGTGAATGGAAGAATGACGAAGAGGTATGGAAACTCATTCAAAAGTTGCAGCAAGATCCTAGTACATTTGATACATTTAGTTATAAAAATTATTCATTGTGGTACAAAGATCGCTTATATTTTTGTAATAATTCCCAACTCAAGAAAAATATTCTTTTGGAATTGCACACCTCCCCCTTAGGGGGGAACTTGGGATTTTTAAAAACTTACCACAAGGTCAAGAACGATTTTTTTTGGGATGGCCTGAAATCTGATATTCAAATGTTTGTGGTAAAATTCTTGGTTTTCCAACAAAATAAGTTTTAAAAATTAAAACCCCAAGTCTGTTACAACCTTTAGCCATTCCAAGTCAGTGTTAGGAGGAGGTTTCAATGGATTTTATCACATTTACCCAAGTCTGAAGGAAAGAGTGTCATCATGCTAGTTATTGATGGACTTACCAAGTATGCACACTTTTGTGCATTATCTTGTCCTTTTAAATTCAGTACAGTTGTTACTGCATTTATGGAAACAATTCAAAAGCTACATGTAAACCCAAAGATTATTGTAAGTGACGGAGATCTCATTTTCATTGGAAATTTTGGAGGGACTTATTTTCTTGTCTTTCTACTCAATTACATCATAGTTCATCTTATCATCCTCAATCTGACAAACAAACTGAGAAAGTGAATAAATGTTTGGAAGGATATATTCATTTCTTTGTATTTGATAAAAAAACACAATGGGTCAAGTGGTTACCTCTAGTTGAATGGTGGTATAACACTTCCTTCCATACTACAGCAAAAATGATCTCATTTATGGCACTTTATGGATATCATCATCCACCGTCCATCACATCATATTTAAGAGAAAATTCTAAGGTTCAAGAAGTGGAAGATCACATCGAGCATCAACAACAATTTCTCTAACTCTTAAAGGACAACCTATTACCTCACTCTAGCGCAGAATTGAATGAAACAACAGGTAGATCAACATCGTGATGAAATAAGTTTTTATGTAGGCGACTGTGTATTTTTACGGATACAACCATACAAACAAATGTCCCTCAAGCAAGATAAGTATGATGATAAATTATCACCCAAGTACTATGGTCCTTACATGGTGTTGCAAAATATTGGTACTATGGCATACAAATTGGAGTTATCTGCATCTTCCCGAGTACACCCAGTTTTCCATGTTTCATGCTTAAAGAAGGTTATCGGTGACAAGCTCCCAATTCAAACAATGTTTCCATAACTTGATGAAGAAGGAAAAATCATATTTGAGACTGAAGCAGTCACAAAAACAAGAACCCGACATCTACAAAATTGATTAATTTCATAGTATCTCATTAAGTGTAAGAACTTACATGCTAAAGAGGATGAGAATTTTATATAGAAGCATCTGGAACTACTCAAGCATTGAGGAAAATATTATTTTGAAGGAGAGGGGCATGTTAGGTCCCTATACGTCTAGTGTATTCCACTTATTGTTATTGTTAGTGTAGCCCCCTATTGTTATTGTTGTGCCCATGTATCCCCTGTTGAGAAATACAATAGGGTGAAAAGTTAATTGATTTCTCTTATTATGACATTATCTTGTGAATTTTAGTTATTAGTTTTCTTCTTTCAATTTATCTTATTCCTATCATCAATTCTAATTCTAATCAATAAACAGAAGAGGACACGAGATGTAGACACGCAACCAGGGAAAAAACCCTACGTAGGGGAAAACCTAGTCAAGAATTCCTCCTTAAGTAGATTCAAAACAAAATTGAGGCAAGCAAGACCCTCACAAACTAAACCAAAGACTTCTTCCATGCATCAAGTCAAACCTTGTTAGATCATGCTTCAGTATTTCAGTATTTCGTTTTTCAACATTTTGCAAACACAGTCTTCTCGTGCTTCGATTATGTGGTAGGCTTCTCATGCTTACATAAGCCTTGTTGTAAACCTTGTGGAAACCTTCTCATATCTCTGACATTCTTACCATGCTTTCGTCATACTTCAGTCAGTTCTTTAGTGTCATCATTAATTCGGTCCTTTAATAATCTTATATACTTTAGTCCTTCGGTCATGCGGTGGAAAGATAGATATCACTCGGTTCTTCATTTTTGTGATGGAAACATAGATATAAATCAATCCTTCATTCTTGTGGTCACGGTGTGATAAATCGGTCCTTTATAACAGAGATATATTGTGGTGGCAGCCCAAAATTAGGTCTTGTAACAGTGTATTCATGCTTTGGTATGGCCCATAAAAATTTTACACTTCGACTCTGTGACAGCTTGCCTTCTTCTGTGATCACTGAACTCCTTCTCTCAGATGCTCCGAATTTATTTTCTGAAATTTTTGCGAACTTATGTCTCTTTTTTGTTGATCGACGTTGAACCTCCTATTTAAAGTTGTCTCCCACTGTAAAATAAGCTGACATGAGTTTAATTAAGAAGCCAACGTTTGGAGGATTTGTTTGGAGGTCGACTTTGCAAAGTGACTTGATGGAGGAGTCTTTTGAAAAAATATATTTGACTTTGACTTCTATAAAAATCGTAAAAGCCTACAATGGAGGCTAGTCCTATGACAATTGACCCAATCATGAAACCTATGCTTTAACAAGTCAATTTAATTAATAATAAAAACTATTTTTCCTTTTTTTGATAAATATATTTCATTTTGACTCAAGTACAATTATGAAGATCGAATCTAGTTACATTTTTCAACATCCCCCATGTTATTATTATGCCCCATAGAAGCCCACTATTGTTATTGTTATGCCCTTACATTATTATTGTTATGTAGGCTCTGATTATATTTTGACCCCTTACACTCCTATATATACCAAGGAGGTCTTATCATTTGATTCATCCAAAAAAAATTCACTTATGTAATGTAAAGGAGGTTGCCCCTTGGAAGAGGATAATTTCTAAGTCATTGATCTATCTTTTCTTCTATTTTGTGAGTTGCTTGCATAACAATACCTCTCTAGTTAAGAAGGAGTGTTCAAGAATGTAACTAGTGTCAGTCTTCATAATTGTATTTGAATATATTTATCAAAAGAAAGAAAAAGAAATTTTATTATTAAATAAATTGACTTATTAAAGCATGGGTTTAATGCTTGGGTCAATTGTTTTTAGGTCGAAGCCTCCATTGAAGGCTTCTAGGGTTAATGTCAAGTATCCTTGTCCATGTCTCATTGTAAAAGACCCTTCTTGGGATTGATTTGTCAAAGAAGAAATTTATTTTATTGAAAATAATTCAATTAGGCCTCCTCCACCAAGTCTACCTCAAACTAGAAAAAACACTATATAAAGGCAACAACTCGACCTCATTTTATCACTCACATTCATCAAGTTCGTATTGCAATTTCTAGGTAAGAAAAAGATGTGAAACTCAAAGGACAATAAGGAAGAATCTAGCGAAGAAATTGGTCATTATCTTGATCAAGAAACCGAAATTTCTCTCTACTATTCCACACGTGCGAAGTTCTAGAGTATTTTTGGAGGGTCAAAATTTTGTAGTTGTTGGGAGGCCGAAATTCTAAAGTCGGGTCAAAATTTTGGTGAAGTTGGGGTCGAAATTTCTGGGTTGTTGATGGGTTGTAGTTGTTGGACAAGAAGAGACTATTGAAGGTTGGTGTATTCTATTGAAAAGTTCACTTGGTGGAGGAGGAAGGTGTGTTGATCTACGACCTTAATCTATCTCATTTGAATTACTAAAGGAAGAGTTCTTGACCAAGTTTTCCCCTCTATAGGGGTTTTATCCTTGGTTAAGTGCCTACATCTGGTGTCTTTGATCTTCGTGTTTTGGTTATGGTAATTGTTTGACGAACAAAGATAAAAGAAGAACATAAGAAAGATAATAAGAACTCAAAGAATTCACAAGTAGTTATCAACAAGAGAAAATCTTTCTGCCTTTCCGGTTTTCTAACATGAGCATATCTCCATACTATACATGAATCATTCTCCATGCATTCACTTTTGATCAAATTTCCCCTGTAACGAACTAATCAATAAGCTACAATATCTTCTTTCTTGGGGTTGTCATTGTCAACTCTTTCTCTTTATTCAGGAGACTATATCTAATGTTGATCAATGTCATCAAACAACTCTCCTTCCAGCCTTTTCACATGTGTTTGCAATATTTCCTACCAGGGGGTCAAGTCATGTCCCAAGCATATCATCACTATCAAAGTTGTCAAGTTATAATAGCCTCTTAGACATAGTGTCAAATTTTGTTATTGTTCCCTCTGAAATCAATATTTCTTTGCATGTTTTATCTTCATATTGCAACAAGATTTTGCTTCATTGTTTAATCATCAATGTGTTCCAGGGATGAACTTATTAGCTGGAAGTTTCAACATCATGTACATCAAGGTCCTTATAGTTCCCTCTTTTCATCATGCTCATCATTTTTAGGGACTTATCAACAAGCAAGAGTGCTACTTTTCTTTTCCATCCTTCTCATCTTGCTTCCTTTATTATGTACTTGCAATTTTGACAAGTGCAACCAAGCAAAATATACAAATACAAGAGCATGATGTCAATTCTGTTAATCTAGGGTTTCCATGGTTTCTCATAGGGTTTACTTAAAGGGTTCTTGTTACAAAACCCTAAATTTATAGATCTAACCCTTGATAGGGTTTTTACTTTCAACAGAAACATCAGGCCTAGGGATTTGATTTCAAATCCTAGGTTTTACCCAATTCTGCCATTGCTAGGTTTTTACCGTATACCCTATATTATCCTTGCAAGGTTTAGATTTACAAACCCAAGATGTTTTATTTCAATTGTTAGGGTTTATATAGAGGGAATAACCAAAATAGCGTTAGGGTTTTTCACATTTTCTAAGATTTTGTAATCCAAATATCATCTAGGGTTTAAGAACTCTAGATACCAAAATCCTTCAAAAATGTAATATTTACAAACCCTATATTTTTACCATACAAAGCATGCTTGCAAAACCCTAATTACTTTTCAGACCTTTTATCATAATCTTGACTCAACATAAAACAAAGTGTACATACCTTTTACCATGCCTTTTTCTCCACAAATATTCAGTCCTAAGTTCAATCATTCTTCAACAAAGATGTTCCATGGTTCACAAAATTCGATTCTTTTCAACAAGGTGACTCAACTCCTTCCATCTTTCGGAGATGATGCATCATGTTCTTGCCATTATTGAACATTTTCAAGCATCACTTGACTGTCACATAAAGGCTACCTTGTCGCTGCCATATAGGTTACGTTTGTGCTCCTTGGTTACTAGTTTGTCACTAGTGTGACGATGATTATCATAATCCTTCATACCAAGGTCATTGTTCATGTAGAATATAGTCATCCCTCATTTGAACAAGTCTTACAAATTCATAGGGATATGTAGGTAACTCTTATTGTATTGACAATCTTTGCAAATATGTCAGCTTTTGACCACTGCTACATTGTCAAGACATTGTAATAAATATGAACCAGGATATGAGTGATGCAATATATCCATGCCATAAATCCATGCAATCTCAAACTCCTATATATGTGTGTGTGTGTTGAGAATTTGGTAGGGCAATGATTGATTCAAATTCTCTACTTGATAATTACTTGTGAGCTTACTTCTGTCACTTATGTATTTTCTTCTTAGCTTATTATATTTTTCATCGAGTCAATTATCAAAACACGAGAGACACAAATTTAGGCTCTTCAAGCAAGGGCCGAAACCTCTCGTCATGGAGAGGAAAACCCACAAGAAATTCTTCTTATAGAATTTCAAATGACAAGTACCATGACCATGACACAGACCCTTGACATTAGTATGCCTCCAATACCTTGTCACTACTCCTTCTTTGACTTCTTGAGCTGACTCTTCCTTTTCTGCATTGTCCTGCATCGTCTTGCACCAACCTTAGAGAGCTCGGTCTCTAGTACTTGGTATCTCCTTAGATTCCTTGACTTGACCTTATATTCTTCTAGGCTTCTTCTTATCTTGATTTATACCCAAGATAGTGGTACATAATCCTTTACATTCAACCCTTATAACATGTCTTCTTTGCACTATGTAGATATCATTTTTCATGTCTTGAATACTTCACTAAGCAGCCCTTACATAACTTCGCACTTCACTATGATTTTGTTCCTCTTCCGCATCAAAGTATAGCCTTGTACTTTCGCACTGAGTACAGTCCTTTCTCGCACTTAGTATTGTCCAGTTCTGCACACCAGATATTGTCCCGTTCTTGCATTTATTTCGGCCCTTTATCTCACACTTATTATAACCTTGTTCTCGTACTTAGTTCAGATATATACCACCGAAGCTTTCTTAGACTTGTCCACATTTACTATTTCAGACTTATCTGAAATTCCTTACCTCAAATGAATCGCAATTCCTTCTTATATATATAGGACATGTCCTTTTCAGCCGACATGTGAACCTTACTTTGAGCTGACTTATCCAAGAGTATTGAAGCTGTCTTGTTCATTGTTTGGAGGGATTACTTCAACGCTGATCTTGGACCATAACTTCAAGGCTTATGTGACAAGGTATTGAGGCATATAAGTGTGACTTTGACTCATCATAAACATGACTCTTTAATACATTTATAACCAGAAGACAAATCCCTAAAAGACATCAAGAAGAAGTCTTTTGACCTATAATAAAACCTTACTCATGAAACCCATGAAGCAAGCATAATTTTTTTTTTTTATTATCTGTCTTCTCCATTACATAAATACATAGTCAATATGAAGACCGAAACTAGTTACACTTTCCAACACTCCCTCTTAACTAGGGAGGTATTCATACAGGTACATGGTCACTTTCAAACTAAAGAACATCATAAGAAGAAACAGGTCGGTAATCGCATTTGTATAGCATCATATCAACCAGCATTGTCCTAGTGCAAGGCCTTGACTAACAACCCCATCTCTCAACGAGACAATGGGCTACAATGTTGGTGAGACACATGACTTATAGACACCAAAGTCATTGTCCCTCCAAGGTACATACTCCACCCAGGTGTTCCCAGAGTATGACCTTCTTGGACTATTCTTCTCTTGGGTAGCCAACCCTCAAAGAATATCGGTCCCCGATTACTTTTATCTTGAATTCCCTATCTCATTCTCAAAGAGTATCAGATGCCAGATGATTACCCAATCCTCCATTTTGTCTTCCCAGGTGAAGACCATAATGATGTGTCTATCCATTCTCTCCTCGTGGCCTTCACTAAGACTTAAGGTTGTTAGTCCTGGTCTAGTGCATGACACATGAATTAGAGAATCATATATGTCACTCCCTCTTAACTCAGGAAGGCCATACTTAAAGTTTCTTCCAAGTAAGAAACTTACCACCAGGCTCCCTCTCAACCAAGGACCTGTAGCAGCAATGGTGAGACACCCAACTGCTCATGAAGAATTCCTCCCCTCGATGTCATGGATTTCGATATTGAGGAATCTTCAACTTTTGGCTTCACAGAACATAGATCATCCATCACTTTCATCCACGAGTCATGTCAACCATCAGAAAGTGATTCATCAGTCTTTCTCATATGCTCCACCTTTATGCCACGCTGCTTTCCTTAGAACCATATCCCAAGGATCTTACATCCTTCCACATGATTGGAAGCCCTGCATAAACTCATCCAGATAAACATATACATAAGAACTTTTAAATCAAAAGTTACCTCAGTGATGATCTTTCACCATGACGTCTTCACGTAGGCATCGGCATCCTCTATTCAGATTGAGAAATCTCCTAAAGATATGTCTTGTCAAGGGTCTTCTTGTTTAACATACTTCTATCAGAGTCCACATATCTTCCCAAGAGATCTCCTAGTCACATCTTCTTGGCTTCTAGATGATAACTGCCTCTTTACATGGTCGCACTTCATGATCTCTTCCATTCTTTCTATGCACAGCTTCATCCCCAAGAACTTCTAGTATCCAGTTCCTTGTTTGTATACAACCACCTCATATTCCATATGAGGACATAATTAATTTCATCTGTTAGTGGCAACGTGTGCACCATAGAGATCCTCCTTCATAGATCATACTTCTAAAGATAGAAATCCATTACTTGCAACCATATGACATGACTTCACAACATCCAGTGTTAGCACATAGATATATGTACCTCATCCTTTTCCTTTTGAGTCATCCTGCAACAATTTTAATATAATGAAGGACTTCATTCCCTTGACCTGCTTCATCAATATGTCATCTTATCCTAGTCCCAAAATTTTGTAATCTAGAATTCTCGATGAAAACATTTTGCCTTCTTTTTAACCAGTGAATCCATAGAGAACTCCATTAGAAAATGTCAGCACTTGTTTCTATATTGATTATTGAATGATGACCCCTGAACTTGATGACTGCCTTTTATCAATGTTGTTGTCAGTGAAGTTTCCAAGAGTTGCTTCTCCAAGTGCTCCTTCCATGCTTCTATCATGTTGTTAATAATATACATTGCTTCCTATCATACTATTTTACAATCAGCGTAAATCACTTAAAGAGAAAGATGATCTCAATCATAATAGAGATCTCTTAGTTCTTCTTTCTTAGATTTCTTTGCATCAGGTTTTTCCCTTTCATCTGTGACATGGGCTTCTTCCTTTTTCCTCTTGTCTTTCTTAGATTTAGGACAATCTTTTTTATAATGCACAAGTTCATTACGTCTAAAGCATCATACTTTGTCCATATTTCTTCTTTTATTACGAGGGCCAAATTTGTTGAATCTTCCTTTCTTCTTGGGCATGGCTGCAAAGGCTTAATTCCCTTCATTTGATTATGTATCAATTTTGGTTTTCAATCTTTTTTTCTCTATTTTATATAGAGACCATAAATTGTGGAATGGTGTTGCTTCTTTCTTCCCGCATAAGCTTGAAGTGAACTTTCCCCATTCTTCTGATAGAGCATTCAACACCACAGTAGTCATCTCACAATCAGATATTACTTCTCCCAATTCCTACAGTTAGTCTCTTATTTCAAAAAATTTCATAAAATATGAAGTGATTCCTTCCTCTATTGACAATTTCATCTAGTATAATTCTTGTCTCAAAGAGATTGCTTCTCCTGCACTGCTTACAAAGAATAGCTTCACCAGTTTCTCATATATTTCTTTTGTAGTTTTCAGTTTTGATACATAGGGTATGAGTGAGTCCTTAATGAATTCTATGAGAAACCTTTGGGCTCTGATTTCTCCTTTCATGTACTTGGCATGAGCTAGAGCATCTTCTTTTGAGGGTTGAATTGTAGATCTTGAGTAGAGTGACTTGCAGCTTCATTGATGATGATGAAGATGAAGTCAGGAACTTCCTCTTAGATTGAATTCTCCAACGTGACCTAGGATCCTTAATGATAAAGGATGTCTTCAGAATGAGAATGTCTTCAAAGGTGTTGGATATTGTTGGATGGAGCTTGATGATGTGTCTTCCAACAATGTCTTCAAGTATATAAATCTTTGATGGCAAAGATTATTTACTTCATAAGTAGATACTTTGAATGATAATGATGAATCTTCCTTGCAAATTGATTTGACTTTTTGACCTTGACTTTAATTCTTGCTTCCTTGAGTGTCTCCTTGTCAAGTAGCCCTTGTCTTCAGCACCTTAGCTCTGAAACCATGTTGGGAATTTAGTAGGGCAGTGATTAATTCAAATTCTCTACTTGATAATTACTTGTGAGCTTATTTCATTCACTTATGTATTTTCTTCTTAGCTTATTATATCTTTCATCAAGTTAATTATCAAAACACAAGAGACACAAATTTAGGCTCTTCAAGCCAGGGCCAAAACCTCTTCCTCTTGGAGTGGAAAACCCACAAGAAATTCTTCTTATAGACTTTCAAATGACAGGTACCATGACCATGACACAAACCCTTGACATTAGTATGCCTCCAATACCTTGTCACTACTTCTTCTTTGACTTCTTGAGTTGATTCTTCCTTTTCTGCACTGTCCTGCACCGTCCTACACCAACCTTAGAGAGCTCGGTCTCTAGTACTTGGGTATCTCCTTAAATTCCTTGACTTAACCTTATATTCTTCTAGGCTTCTTCTTATCTTGATTTATACCCAAGACAGTGGTACATAATCCTTTACATTTAGCCCTTATAACATGTCTTCTTTGCACTGTGTAGATATCCTTTTTCCTGCCTTGAATACTTCGCTAAGCAGCCCTTACATAACTTCACACTTCACTGTGATTTTATTCCTCTTCCGCATCAAAGTACAACCCTGTACTTTCGCACTGAGTACAATCCTTTCTTGCACTTAGTATTGTCCAGTTCTACGCACTAGATACGGTCTTATTCTTGCATTTATTTCGGCCCTTTATCTCACACTTCTTATAACCCTGTTCTCGCACTTAGTTCAAATATATACCATTGAAGCTTTCTTAGACTTGTCCACATTTACTGTTTCAGACTTATCCAAAATTGCTTACCTCAAATGAACCGCAGATCCTTCTTATATATACAGGATAGGTCCTTTTGAGCCGACATGTGAGCCTTACTTTGAGCCGACTTATGCAAGAGTATTGAAGCCGTCTTGTTCACTGTTTTGAGGGATTACTTCAATGTTGATCTTGGGCCATAACTTCAAGGCTTATGTGACAAGGTATTGATGCATATAAGTGCGACTTTGACTCATCATAAACATGACTCTTTAATACATTTATAACTAGAAGAAAAATCCCTAAAAGACATCAAGAAGAAGTCTTTTGACCTATAATAAAACCTTGCTCATGAAACCCATGAAGCAAGCATAACAAAAAATATATTTTATTATCTTTGTCTTCTTCATTACATAAATACATAATTACATAGTCAATATGAAGACCGGAACTAGTTACACTTTCCAACATGTGTGTGTGAGAGAGAGAGAGATGGGTCTCAAGATTGTAAAGAGTTTTGTGCATATACTAGAGACTACAATCATGTGAGTTGTTCATTCTTATGTGAGCCACATGGTGATACAACGAGCTACGACAGGAATTGTCACAAAAATTTTCATGTCATTCGAATCCACCCTATAGCGAGCCACTTGAATGATCCATTCGCGAGCTCAGAGTAATGTATCCAAGCCACCAACAAGCCATGGATCTGGGCCATCAAAATTTCATGGGGAAGTTATCACAGAGAATTCATACGATGCAAGTCATAAAAAACAATTGTGAACTAAGCCATTGTTCAAAACAGAACCAATCGATGCCATACATAGGTCAAAGTCATATATCTCTATTTCATATGAGCTACAACCTCGTCATCACTAATTTTACAAAATATAAAATGCAATACAGAGACTCAACACTATATGTAAGTCTGAGCCATTGTAGCAATGTGATCCATGGATATTGTATGGAATAAGTCTCATCAGTTGTGCGGGCCATATCTTCATATTCATTTCAATGTTATTGTGTAGTAACACAATGTCACACAGAGTGGTGTCATATGATATGTGAGATCATTGACAGTTGTAAATCTAGAGATCAAAAGGTGTATCTTAGACCAAAACCATATCAGCGAGACTGAGATCATGTCATATATATAACATGATCTCAGTCTCACTAATATATAGCAAGTTAGTACCACAGAGCTATAGGTTCAAGCTATGTGAGTACAATTACGCGAGCTTCAGGAGATATGTGCCTTAGTGCGAACCACAGGGTGAATTGTGATCCATAGTATGTATTGATCCTACTGAAATTGCAAGCTTTAGTGTTATATGTATTAGTCATTGCAACCATACGCGAGATATATCACATTACAAAAATGCATATACGAACTTCCAAGCCTTTTTAATCTCATGACATGCCACAGTGATGAGCACAAAGAATGCAAGCATCTAAATTTAATACAAAGATCTGTCCATCATAATGTACCAAGCTCAAAATAGACTTTGTTATAACCAAAAAACAAAATACAAGCCTTTCGAGAGATACAAGACAAGCCACAAGATACTTTAATCAAATGCCAACCGAGTGATATTCTAGTCTCATACTTCAAACCACCTTAGCTTTGAAACCATGATGGAAAATTGGGAGGCCTATAGAATTATTTAGATTTTCCTTTTCATAATAATTGCTTATGAATTTAGTTTATATCTTTATTAATCTTTATTTTGATTCTTTCACGAAACAATTACCATAACATGAGCATGAAGATCACAAAAACAAAAGGACACAAGATATAGGCTCCAAGCTAGGGAAAAACCCCTCCAAGGGAAAAAACCTAGAAATTTTCTTCTTATAAAATCAGATCAAATGAGATATCCAAGACGCATAACCAAAAAAACTTCCACCTCTAGATTCCAAGTCAAGCCTTCCTTCTTTCCAGCAGATTTATTAGCAAGAGACCAACAACAAGAGATGTGCCAAAGCATATCTTCAACAAACTCTAGCTCAAGAAAATATCCTCTTTCAAACTTCAGCCCTCCACTTCTTCTCTACACTTTCTGCGATATTTCATATCACAATTCATCAAGTATGTGTCCAAATGAGCTTCATCTCCCCTCTATTTATATAGTTCAGAGGGGGTGTGAATAGACATGTCCATTGGGGCAGGGCCAACTTGACATGTAGGCCGACTTGCACCAATAGAGGTTTCTGACCCAAAATTACATATTTAATTTTTTTTTTCTTTTAAAATGGCTCCAAATAAGACTGACTCACAAACCTAAAAGCATGAAGAACATGCTTGTCTAGAAAAATGATAATAGTTTTTTCTTCTTTTGCTTTTTACATATACATAATGGTACAAATTATGAAGACTGAAACTAGTTACATTCTCCAACAACATCATCATCAACGAGTAGTGGTTGTCAGGGGTTGTTGGTTGGCCGGCTGGAAGAGATGTTGGGAGAAAAGTTTCTCCTATGGGGTCACCCACTTTTGGTGGGTAACATTATCAACATTTGTTCAAATGAAAAGCTTTCAACGCTTGAATACTTTGATAAACTATCTGGCACTTTCAAAAGATTTCCACTGGATCTTTAAAAACACCCTAATCTTCTATTAGGGAAATTCAAAAACCACATGTTCAAAGTTTTCCAATGACCAACTAGAAAATCCGAGAACTTTGAAATAAGAGCATTTCATCATGACAAATCCACCGATAGACAACTGCATGTGGTCAAATGATGTTCAACATATTCAAAGCAAAATAGAAACAATGGACCTTTCAACCCTTTCTGAAGATGTCAAGGTGCATCTTTCCTCTAAGCCCTATATTTTGAATTGGCATGTCCCATGTCAAATACTTGTATTTCTGTGTCCTCCATGTCCCATGTCAGTTACTCATGTGACATCTAATAATAATCAATGGCTTTGTTACATAGTCTACAATCAAATCTCTTTTTTATCTTAAAATTTCTAACCAATATCATCTGATGTAGAGGTCAACATTTTCAATGCTATACTTAGAGCGATGAGTCTAGAATGGCTATAGCATTTGTCAAACATTTTACTCGTACATAATCTGATCCTTAGTATGGCTGACATTTCGCAAACATTTTACAAGTATTTAAATCTTATGCTTACATTTTTCCATCTTAAAGAGTAGTTATGTAGCTCTCTGCACTTTTTTTAATATGGACATACTATATAAAATAGAATAATAAATTCCAGTGATGGCAGCTGAATGAGATTTATGCCAAAACATAGACCTGGGAGGGAGCACAAAGTAAGACGGTAAACAGTTTTCAAAGACTCTAAATCCTACTTCTCTAGCCACAATGCCCCTAATTTCATCTGCAAAGCATCAAAATCTAAAAATCCTCCTTGTCTGAAATTAGAAATTGGATAATGGGGGGAACACAACAAACATTGACAGTTAGTCAAGGAAGATACTGTTTGCCAAAAACGATTCAGCATGTAGAAACAGAAAATTACAGTATCTAGTAACATTTTCGACTCTAATATTATGCCTAATCTGTTAACAAGCATTATCATTACATTACAATTATAATGAACTCCAACAAGCAACAGCTGCACGGAAAGGAAGGTACAAATAAAGAGGAAAATTCTTTATATATATTAGAATCTACACGTGACTTCAAGTATTAACAAATTTTTATAGAGGAATGTAAATTCAAATTCCAAATATAAAAGCCTTTCAATTGCCTGGCCTATTTAATTTTCTGGAAGGCCAGCATAATTTAACTATGTACTTTGCAAGTGAAATAAATTAGCAAGATGCATAAAATGAATATGATTCAAAATTTAGGATAATGAACACTGAAAATAGCTACAACATAAAATTCGCTGAGATTCCATACTACCTAACCGGAAAGAATTAAGAGAGAAAATAATTACATTGTAAACGAGAAAACATTTCAAGCTAGGTGGAATAACGAAAGTTACAACTCAGTATAAATTTGGTAACAAATGTAGTCCAGTGCATACAACCGCGAAGTCAATGTAATTCTGAATTGTGCCGATGATAAAATCTTTCAGATGTCTGACACGATAACTAATCCACGCTTTTCTGCAAAAAGCTGTTCACTTAATGTGATCAACTCTAAACATCCAAAGACAAATTCAGTCTAAAGAAATGGCACGATGTCATTCTAATAAAACTTATAAACTTTAAGTTGCGAGCCACTGCAAATAGCAAACTGGGCGAACAAGAACTTTTCTTGTCTCCTCACAAGCCTGCCAGATATATATTCATAGAAAAAAGGGAGATGAAACCTATAGTTAATGAATAGAGCCATATGAAATTTCAGGTACTTTCACAGATCCAGTCGATGTCACTAAAGGTTTGCTGTCAAATTTGGCTATTCCAGCTGCTCAATAAAATATCACAGGTGGTAGTTAGTTGAGTTTTTATATTAAGATTTGCAGAAATAGAAAATATAAACTAGCTACTGCAGCTATTTACATTGTCTTTTGTTGCATATACAAAGCCAAAGACAATCAGAATTTTGCTGATCTCACCTTCCACCTTGAGCAATAAAATTATTTTCTCCCACACTTTTGAACTAAGTTGCTTCACTGGATTTGAAGTTTCTTCCTGTGCCTGCCCAACATATTAAAGTGCAACTTTTAAAGATAAATTGTACTGATTATATATTGACACACAATAAAACTTAACATGAAAATAGAGTTAGTAGCTGTGGTACAGTTACTCAACATGATCATAGAATCAATGGGGGGCAAAAAGGCTAAGAGCACCACCAGGAGCTGGAGTTAAGGCATTGAATTATACAGTGCCAAATATTTGTACTCCTACTTTTGGGACATAATAGGACTAGAGAAGGGGCACATGGCACAATGGCGAACAAGCTCAAGGAACCAGTAGAAAGTATCTAACAGTGTGAAAGGTATTAGTTCAGAAAAAAAACGTACAAGCAAATAGCAAATGAGGAACCCAAATTGATTTTAAACAACAGTGTAGGCCAGAAGGGATCATCAAGGTTATAACATTCAATATATAAGACAACTAACATACAAACATCAGAATGATTTACATAAGAGAAGACAACAAAAATCATTTCTTGGTTTCTGCGGAATTCTCCAAGCACTCATGCACTTTCTTGCCAACACATTGATATCCTTAACCAGCAATGCAGCACAACCAAAATTTTGAAATATTGTATTTCTGCAAATATCCTTGAGTCTACATAGTTTCCTATCACTTTAAACAACAAAAATCAAGATGACAAATCATTATTGCAATCAAGATACAAATGGAAAAATCATCACAACGTTAGAACAACTAAAGACATAAAACAAGAACTCAGATGTACTCATATCATCCAAGAAAGAGGGAAAAACAAAGATCTGTTAATTTCCTAATACCAGATCTAATTTATATCCCAAGTTATTTTTATGGTCCAGAAATTTATTTAACCCATTATATTATTTTCTGAAAGTACTAAATAAAATACACTGGTATTTTTAACAGTAAAATTTGACAGCAGAAGCACAAGAAGAAAATCAATATCAATCACACAGCAGAAAACATAAACCCTCGAATTTATCCTTCACTTTTATTTCTTAAAATAAGTGCGTGCTCCCTTACAAAGAAAATGGCCCACAGATAAATACAGAAATTTACAGCAATTGAACCTAAGAATTTGGCTCCTTGAAAATTCTGATCTATATCTCAATACCTGTACGGCCACTTTAGTGCAGGCCTACCACACATGCACACCTGTTGAAGCTCTTCTCCACGGGGCATGCGCATCCCAGCACCAAATTCTGTGGCACATGCAAGTTCTGGCCTCTCCTTGTGTGACACGTGTGAGCTGCTGCTCACTCTATGCGGCATGTACGAATCCTGCAACACAAACCCATCACACATGCAAGTCTCCTGTGCTCTTCTGAAGCCCCCCTTACTCCACATGTGCATTGTTGCTCAGAAAATGGTACAGTCCTCTTAGCTTTGAGAAGTCATCCATGAATTTCATGCTGTCTTTTCGGTGTACTAAACATTTTTGAAGCAACAAAACTGTAGGCTTGTTGACTTTAATTGTAAAATACACCAGAGGTATTTGTAATAATAATTTATTATATATAAAATGTATATGTAATGATAAATGTTACAATGAGGCCCTGCTTATATACCTACGCAGGTGGCCTTTCATGACTGGGCATGTCTTTGAGACATGCATTTTCATTAAATTAATGATTATTTAAGATAATCGTTATTTGACTATTTAGTAATTATATTTATTTCTATTTATTCGATTTGTATGAATTATATTCATAACATTGCCCTTTCCTTCAGAAGCTTTGTCCTCAAAGCTTATCGTTGACAATTTTCTTCATTTTACTCTAGTCATTTTGATAAGTGTGACGGCTCACAGTTTTCTTCATGTTTGTCATCTTCATTCATTTATTTATATATAATTAGTCACTTTTCTCGAAATGCAGCTCGTCAATAACATTCCCTTCGATTCTGTTTTTTTTTATATTAAAAATTTTATCATATAGCTTTGAGGTCATCCATGAATTTCATACGTATTTTCATGGTAATTAAACATTTTTGAAGCAACAAAACTAGTAGGCTTGTTGACTTTAATTGTAAAATACACAAGAGGTATTTGTAATAATAATTTATTAATATAAAAATGTATATGTGATGAGAAATGTTACAATGAAGCCTTGCTTATATACCCAGGTAGGCGGCCTTTCATGACTGGACATGTCTTTTAGACATGCCTTTTGACTAACTTAATGACTACTTAACCTAATCCTTAGTTGACTATTTAGTAATTACATTTACAGCGATTTGTATTTATTCTATTTGTTATGAATTTTATTCATAACATTGCCCTTTCCTTCAAAAGCTTTGTCCTCAAAGCTTATCGTTGACAATTTTCTTCATTTTTCTCTCACCATTTTGATAAGTGTGACAAGTCACAATTTTCTTCATCTTTGTCATCTTCATTCATTTATTTATATATAATTAGTCACTTTTCTCGAAATGTAGCTCGTCAATAACATTCGCTTCGATTTTTTTTTTTTTTTTTTTGTTAAATATTAAAAATTTTATCATATAGTATTTAATTCTTTAATTTTAATTTTTAATAATTAAATTAAAATTAATTAATTAACTTATTTATATATATACCCCACTGAATCGATTTTTTTTTTTAAAAACGTGTATACCCCCACAAATCGATTTTTTTTTTAAACAACATGACGGTGGGAGACACATGTTTACGCAACGTGTCGATTTTTATCTTATTTTTAAAACAACTTTTGAAGATGCCCATCAGTAAAGGGATAAGCCTTGGCTTCGACACTGCGTATGGCCCTTTCGGTATCTCTGGTATTAGTCTTAATTTTTATTTTTTAATTGTTATGTACTATATATTATCATTGTTTTTTGACTAGGACATAAAACAAAACTGCGACGGATGTTGTGAGAGCGTGTCCGTCTGTCACACCCCGCCCGTAGAGGATTCTGCTGATCGAAACGAAGCAGCCCTTTTCAACCCCGCTAGCAGATAATTTAGAAAACATCAACGATAATCCTCGAGTTCCAGTGGAGTTCCTCCTCGATTGTCGGGACAATGATCTGCGGAAAGGTATGGTTGGGGGCACAGCGGAGAAGGAACGAATGCATCGTCGACGGATAAGTAGCAGACAACGTTGGGGGACAGCCCTGTCGATAAGCTGACCAACACCATTGGACAGAGCCAACATGCTTCTGCGGGAGATAAATTACGAGAAATGTGTGTCCACGTTTCTTTCCAGGCAATTCTGTAACCACATCTACGACAACATACCAATGACACTGGCTGAGATCCTGGAAAACGAGAATTTCCATGGAACTCTACTCTAAAATCTATGTCCACTTTGATAACGTCAATATTATTTGAAGAAGGCTTAGGCTTTGTGATAGAGCACTTGAATGATTGAGCGTTTAAGCCTTGAATCAAAGTAACAAGATATACAGCTTCACCTACATGTAAAACAGGTTCAGGAAGAAGAGTAGCTACACGTATGGCAGAAGCCCCAGCTCGACCTAATGCAGTTGGGCATATGTTATTAATGCATAATTGTGTATAGGATGCAGAAAAACCACTTCTCCATGTATGTTCAGTGGGTAGGCAACAAAATTCAACGTGACATCTGATACAAAAACGGGCACTGCAAACTTGTTAACCGCAACTATTCCCACGAACTTGGATTGATAGATCACCACCCCTGTAGCGATAGAAAAGCTTTGGTTCACCCCATAAGTCAAGGAAAATAATGGTACAGTTACTTGAACAGTCACAAGGGTTCGTTCAATGAGTTTCTCAACGTCAAATGTGGCCTTGAGGCTTGGATATTAAACTTTTGGACTCTGAATTATCTTTATCTTTAACACCTACATCCTCGTCATAATCTGCCATTGTCATAACATGTTTTTTTGCAGAAATTAGTGATTTTTCATGAATAATTTTTGGAGATTCATTTTTTTCTTCCTTGCTTTCATCTATATTGTCCACTTTGATTTTCAGTTTCATCCATGTTACTCTCACGAGTTCTTATTTCATCATCATAAATGTTTTTTTTCAACATTTTCTTCCTTATTATGGATTTCTTCATAAATTTTCTTAAAACGGGTTGTAGTTTCTGCACGTGACTTTTCTAATTACTCAAGCTTTTCTTGAATTTTTCTAATCTTCTCACTTTCTTCAGGATCTACAGGGAATGGCACATTGTACGGTAAACTATGTTCATAGGCTCGTAAACTACGTTCATAGGCTTGTAAGACTATATTGTGCGACATGGCTCCGATACCACCGAAGCAACAAAACTAGTAGGCTTGTTGACTTTAATTGTAAAATACACAAGAGGTATTTGTAATAATAATTTATTAATATAAAAATGTATATGTGATGAGAAATGTTACAATGAGGCCCTGCTTTTATACCTAGGTAGATGGCCTCTCATGACTGGGCATGTCTATTAGACAATCGTTATTAGGACTATTTAGAAATGTGGAAAAAGTCGGAGTCGGGATTAAATCGGCAGGGCTTCAAGTCGGGATTAAATCTGCAAAGTCGGGATTTTTTCGAAAAAATCAGCAAAAAATCGGCAAAACTAAAAAAATACAAAAATATTCATATTTTGAAAAAATCCCGATTTTTTCGAAAAAATCCCGATTTTTGCAAAAAAAATTAAAAATTATTAAAAAAATTACCTCCCTCATGATTTTTTGGAAAAAGTCGGCAAAAAGTCGGGATTATAACGATTAAATCCCGACTTTTTCAACTTTCAAAAAATCGGGAAAAAATCGGGGGATTTTATCGGCGCCTGCAAAAAATCGGGATTTTTTAAAAAAGTCGGGATAAAATCGGGATTTTTTCCACACTGATATTTAGTAATTATATTTATTTCTATTTATTCGATTTGTATGAATTATATTCATAACAATTTTACAGGAGAAAAAGTCATTTCCTTGCATCCGATTCATAAGGAAATTTTGGTCCCTTAGTTTTATTTTCATTTTGGCCTCATCTACATGACTTTCAAGAACTTCATACTCTACATTGCTAATTTTTGGAATGAAGATTTTGTCCCAAGTTTCAATTAATGGCCTTAAAGATGTAGTTTTTCTATGTAATTTTTTGAACTAATGAAAGCTAAGCCACATGACACGAGGACACGAGACACGGAGGACACGTAAATATGAGTATTCGACACGAGAAACAACAACCCCGAAAACAGGACACGAGGGACATGATATATATATTAAAAAATAATCAGATATAGTGTCTGATCTATATTTTTTAGAAATTAGAACACCTACAGATATGAATCATGTTGATATCTATTTAGTATTTAGTACGAAGATATGCATTTATATAGAAGAAAACATATCTTTTGGTTGACAAGCTCTAACAATTTGTGGCTTATTCTACAACTATCAATAATCTACTCTCTTGAATTGTTGCCTTATAAACAACTATCAATAATCTACTCTCTTGAGCTTGTTGTCTTATAATGACATCATGTTGGTTGAGATTCTTTTCCGTTATTTTCATACCTCATCTTTCTTGTTTTCGCTGCAAACAATAATAATGGGACACTAAATAGTGCTCCGAGTTTTACAAGTAGCAAAATCTAGAAAAAAACTAGCATCTCTTTGTTTCAGCTAAAAGAGTGAAAACTGAAAACAATTTCACGAAAATGAGTAGATAGAAGTACATCTATACTAAATAGCATAATGGATAGACAGTAGAATGGTGAATTTGTTAGATACAAGTAGATGCATCACATGATGTATGGTGATTTTTTTAAATTGATCTCTTGTTATTCTAGGGTTTCTTTTGATGCAGCGCTTTGAAATTTCAAATTAGAGATGCAATTTTTGTGAGGATATACAAATCTCAGACATGCAGTATTCTGAACAATTATCACTCTTGTGGAGTCCAGATGGATTTTCCATAGAGTTACTATGGAGAAACAACTGATTTATCCCACTTTTTAATTTCTGAAAAACTCAGGAGTGTTTAACATCTACAAACTCATATGTAGATACACATTCAGACATATGCTTATGCATATGTATTCAGATATGAACGCAAAATCTATATGTATGCCACAATATTAGTAAAACAAAGATAAATGATGACATCGTCAAAATCATGTACATTGAACATTTACATTAAAAATAACTTTTAAAAAATAATAAAGTAAATACAAAATCATATCAAATTCTATTACGCAATAATGATCCAAGACATGACAGCAAACAACTCAGTGAGGCTGGAAAGTAAGAGTATGACATGGACGTCGGCAAAAACATGCTCAATCTCATTAGTCATCCGGCAGAGTTCCTCACACTGCAAAACAAATACGATTTCATCGACGAACAATGACAAAAAAAAACCCAAAAATAAACAACGTCGCGGTTTTAAATGTCACTTTCCGTGGGACACGTGTCCTAAGAGCCAAAAACATTATGGCACATTTTCGCCACATCCAAAACATGTGTCTCGATTGGAGGACACGAAAAAAAACGTTTTTGACACGTTTTAGGGCATGTTTGGTGTCCAACACGTGAAATACGGGACACGAAACCCTGATGCATGTGTCCTGTGACTTAGAATGAAAGCCTACAGCATACAGAAATGTTTTCTGTAATTTTTATAGAGTCCTTCATTCCTCGATGAATTCCCCTCTATTTAGACAAGTTTATTGATGTAATAATGTAATTTCCATTGCCTCTAGGTTTCTCTGAATCAAAGTTGCTTTACATAAACCTTTATAAATAAATAAAAGTTGAAAATTACGTCTGTTATTATACTGACAATATTTACAAAGGCCAAAAACATGGAAAAGTATACACAGTGGGCAGACGAGAAAAATAAATAAAAAATTCTTCCTCAACGCTACTAAAATAGAAATCAAATCAAAATAGGCGAAAGTGTAAAGATGTTTGGCATCCCTGTTAAGGAGATAACCTAAGTCACAAGCCACGATGACATGAATACGTGGAGCACAGAAATACTAGTGTCCAACATGAGACATCACGACACTGGAAACAGGACAAGCAGGAAACAGTTTATATATGTTTAAAAATAGCAAATTGGTGAAATCACACATACAAAAATGAAATATATACATAAAGATTCAAAGTTTGATAGAATTTAGAGACTAGAACATTTACATGAAACAAATTCAATGATACAACTAGTTACTACTTGGTACTTACTAGTGCTACATCAATGATGATCAAATGACAAGCACACAAGAAAATAGAACCATAAATTGCAATTTTCTCATTAAATCATCAAAATCAAAATGTATAACATAGATACTGAGTCATTGTTACTATAGGTGGTAATGCCAATAGAAAATACAAAATAAGGTAGATAATAGAACAGTAGATAGAAGAATATCATAGCTCATGTCTGTCAATAGTCCTCCTCAATGTCAGAATCATCAAAAACAGCATCACTAACAAATGTAACACTTGCAGAGCCTGATGAAAGCAAAGGAGAGGGGACAACATCAATAGGGGCATTCCTCCCTTTCCTTGACCTTTTCCAGTTTCCCTTGTTGATTGAGTCATGATTTATGTGAAACGAGGAAGAAAACAGATTGTTGTATTTAAAAATTTGAATTCTAGTTGAAAAATCCACTTGCCCAACAGTTGGAATCCCTTCAAAGCTACAATATAAACCTTATTTGCACACTAAGACACCTTAGACTCCAAGCTGCTGATAAAATGGGAAAAAAAGAGGGGCAGGTTTCCTTTTCTGAGATGACACGTGCTAAAGGCTAAAACACATCTAGGGCACGTGTTGGATACGAGTTTGGCACACGTCTCATGAATAGGACACCCATCAAACTTGTCGCTGACACATTCCATCAAATCTGTGTCTAACATGTGGGATACAGGACAAATAGCCCCCTAAGGGTTTGTCCTGTGATTTAGGAGATAACCCTTAATAGGGAGCTGATAACATACCTATTTTCACCAAATCCTACAAAATGCAGGTACAGAACTATCATCACTAATAAAATAGAGTTACAACTTTGTTTCTAGATAAAGAACGAAATGGCAATTCTGAGTTGTTCCACAGTCCCATAAAGGCTGAAATAACTAACAGTTTGGAGTCATGCAATGGGTCAGACATTCAGTGGATAATACCCTGAAGAAGAAAAGAAGCCCACATCTGAAACTGCCACCAACAACCTCTGGCAATCTGACATTTTCAAAATGTGCTTCAAACATTCTGTTTCACTGCAAACGAGGGACTGGGCATTTGGAGTCATGCAACGGGTCAGACATTCAATGGAAAATACCCTGAAGAAGAAAAGAAGCCCACATCTGAAACTACCACCAACAACCTCTGGCAATCTGACATTTTCAAAATGTGCTTCAAACATTCTGTTTCAACACAAACGAGGGACTGGGCATTTGTAAAACCACTTTCCACTAGACACGATTTTGTTGGCAAACCCTAGTAGATGAACTGCAAAGCAAAACCTCATAATTTGTAGGATATGCCGAAAGACCACACACTATAATTTATGTATCTACTTGGTCTCCAGATCTTAAGAGGTGCATCTACGTGATCTACCATTTGAGACGGGCCATATGGTGTTTCTTATGAAACAAGGTGTAGAGCTTCTTTGTGTCATAGATATGGACTTTCTTACCAAAGGACTGACATACAATCTCTCCAAATGGGGCCTGGGATTTGAATATTCATCTTAAACAAATCCACCAATGGCATCATCGTTTGAATCGTCGAGATGGTCGTTTTATCAAAAGAAAGGAAATTCTTTTGATAAGTTAGCACGCTCTAAGCTACCCATGATCTCGTATATGAATCCCACATGTCCTTCCAAAAGAAAATCCATTAAAATAATTAATTATTTGAATAACTTGAACACCAACTGAAATTTCACCAAACACTTTCTGGGTTTTGGAGTTCAAGTGTGTCTTAGCCCCTCCACAAAATTTCAGGGCTAGAGCACACCCAATGCTACACCAACTACACAAAATCTCAACACTCCCTCTTAGCACGGAGTGTGCTCTAGCAATACATCCACAGCATGTACTGCAAGATCTTGAAGTTGGTTTCGGTGCAACTGATGCTTGGCCTGCTGCCCTGCTTTCTGTATTGATGCCCATGTCACTACCACATATGTACTGCAGGTCCCTCTCAAATTGTTGCATCATGCTACCCATAGCACTGCCACTGCTAATTGTTGCATTGCAACTCAGTTGCTGAGAAGTAAGCACCTGAAGGACTCCTACCTAATAGTTGACAAATAAGTCAAGCTGCCTCCCATCACTAAAGCTCTCTTGGCTGTTGATTTACGTTGTCCCCCTGAAGCCACTGCGCTGCTGCAACACTGCATTGCATGAGCTCAGCCTCTCTGCGTTGTTGAAGTCCCATCAGCCTCTGCATTGATGCCTCCATGTTGTTGCTACCTCTGCATTACGTTGCTCCCTCTACAGCCCTTCAACACTGCCCTCTGCTCCACAGTGACCTTCTGCAACAATCTCCCGACTCATCCCGCTATCGTCTTAAGGCTCTCGTAGCTCGTATGTGATCCAAGAGTAGGGTTGACTAAACGATCCCACCAGTGTCTGTAGATGCTCTACAGATCCATGTCACCCCACCTCTTCTCTCGAGATACATGAGCACTCATGGTTGCATCATCATCAGAACCATCATCCTTTGCTGCTGCAGCGTTGGAATCAAAAAATCCTTTGTCCTTCTTCTTAGGACAAGTGTTCGCGAAGTGTCCAAGTTCACCATAGTTAAAGCACCGGACCTTGGAAAGGTCCCTCTTCTTCCTTTGTTGCTTTCTTTCCTTTGATGCAAGGGTTGCATCATCTTCCTCTTCTTTCTTCACTCTGACTATCTCGCCACTGATATTCTTCTTCTTGGTGATCCTCCTGATTTCCTCTTGGCGGAGGATTGCCCACATGTCTGCCCAGGATGGTAACGCTGCTCTGCCCAGTATACGTTGGACAAATGTTTCCCATTCCTCAGAGACTACATTCGGGGCAGTACTTACTAGAAGTCCTTCGTCTCAAGTTGCACCCATGCCAACCAGTTGGTCTCCGATGGTCTGAAATCGAAAAAGGAAAGGATCTATTTCCTCACCCTTCTACATCTGGAAAAGCCTCATCTCTTTCTCTAAGAGCATTTTTCGTTGGACAGAGCTTCCTTGATACATCGCTTCTAGAGCGACCCACATGTCATTCGTCGTGTAGCTACAGCGATGTCCCTTCTTGGATCTGTGTTCTCCTACTGTCAAGATGCCCTTCCTGAATCTGTTGCTTCTGCTGCCACCCTACAGAAAAAATATTCTTCGGCTGATTAGCTGGAGATTCAGCTCGATCTGTTATCGCTCTGATACCATGTAAAAAATCTACCGTAGTATCATGGTTTACTTTCCTACTTGATTATACTACCTTCGCACTGATTCAAAACACCGAAGTAAACACTACTAACAAACTCTATTACGCTCTATTCAAACAAAGTGACACACTTATTTTTGGACATAATTCCCGAAACTAAGCGGGAAAAAAACTCTATGGCAAATATGAGGGTTTATTTTATTAAGTAAAATATGAGTACAACAAATCTAGGTTCCAGATCTGGAAAACCCGACAAAGAATAAAATAAATTTGTAGCTAATATGTTGTTCCAAGACCAAATGTTTGACTAATCCACACCCTCAAACGAGATTTACAAGACTCAGCCTGGATTTGGCCCTAGAAACCCCAGCGTTGCCCCTGAAGCCCCAGCGTCAGCCCTGCTAGGCTCTCACACAATCGTGGTCGCTCGTAGAGGGACCGGTAACCCCCCAGAGTGGTGACGCAAATTCTTATGTTGCCTTTGGAGGCCTCTCTACGTAATCAAACCTCTCGGTTGGCAAAGATTGCCCCCTCCCTCGGGCCCTCGTTGAGGGTGAAGCCAGCCACGCAGCTTGCTGCCCTTTCTCCTTTGCATTGTCCCCCGAAAGTCGCTCCTCTATCTCTTGGCCGACTCTTGGCTCTGGGATCAAATCATCCCCTTAGCTAACACCGTTAAACACCATGTTGAAACACACACATGGTGTATGAGGAGGATGAGCACACACAAAAGAGACTCAACACACAATGAAGGATAAGCGTGAAGCTTTCTTATTTTCCATTATACAAAGATGTACATTTATAATACAATGGTGTGACTCTTGGTTTCACATTCCAAGGTCACTTGGACTCCATTGTGACTTTTTGCATTCCACACCTACCCATGTAGGATTAGGTGTTCCAACATCCCCCTTAATCCGAAGGGGTATGTGTGAGTCCAAGAAAAGAGTTGTAATACAAATCTGCAAAGTATACATGACAGCACTTGGGCTGAATCAACTCTCTGAAATGTTGGAAAAAAGAGGTGGTTTTAGGATGACCACAAACACTGGAACGCAATACATGTTGCAGTTCCCGGAACTCTTCCAAAACTGGCAAGAAGCTGAAGGCTTCTGCTAGAGGAATTGTCCCTCATAAAAAAGGGAGACCTTCGACCTAAAAGAAGGGAGGTCTTTTAGGTTGTCCACCAACCAAAGATGATGGTTTTAGGTTATCCACCAACCGAAAATGATGGTTTTAGGTTATCCACCAACCAAAGATGATGGTTTTAGGTTATCCACCAACCAAAAATGATGGTTTTAGGTTATCCACCAACCAAAGATGATGGTTTTAGGTTATCCACCAATCGAAGGTATACTCATGGGCATCTGTATCTCTGGTTACATCTCTGAATCCGGAATGACGAATTGTGGCTCAGGCTCGCTTGAACTGCTGGCTACAACTTTGAACATGGAATGAGAGATTGTGGCTCAGGCTCGCTTGATCTGTCGTCGAAGCTTGTATATGACCACCATTTTCCCCCCTGTCAGGGACAAGGTGAGATGATGGCGAAAACTCAACTGCAAGTTTGCTCAATATCCGTGAACAAGTTCTAACATGTGTCGTAAACATCTTCTTGGCCGCTGATGCCCATTGCCAAGAAGCGATCCATCCAAGATGAATCTTTGTTCTTGCAGGAGGCTTGTGTCTGAAGCATCTGTCTGAAGAATGGGTGTGCCGACCACAGTGCTTGCATGGATGAAGATCAAAACAGTGATCTTTCATATGGCCAACTCGATCACAGTGTTGGCATTTCTCAATCTGTTGTGGAAGTGGAATAGGATCGGGAACAGCTGCAGGTGAATTGTCATATAGGAATCCGGCACTTTGAAATCTGATGGGCTTTGTGTAGTCTGGAATATGAAAGGACACATCCTTGTCATATCCAAGACCAGTTCAGTGCTTGTTGTGGACAAGCTCTTCCCAAGGTCTGATGATGGACTTAGGAAGTGCAGGCTGAGCTGTTGCATCTGCATGTACATCTGTGCATCTACAAGGAGCTGAATCTGAATCAACTGCAACTTTATCTTCTTTGTTCTGATGAGAGTCCTTCACAATCTTCTGAACAGAAACAGGTTCAGAATGGTGACTCTTTTGCTAAAGTTCGTCTTGTTGGAGCTGAGATTCCAACTACAAAAATCCAATCTTCTCATGTGCATCTTGTAAACAACTCTAAATATTACAAAGAGCGTCCTTGCTCATTTTTATCACATCATCAACATTTGAATGAATGAGGTCATTCAACAACACTAATACCTCATTGATTTTGGCCATTTCAACAACTTAGGCTCAAAAAATGAAAGGGTGTCGGCTACAACCGAAAATGCACCCGTTTACAATGTGATTCAACAACAAATACAAATGACTCAAGAAATTCTCAAAGTACAAAGTGTGCTCCTCAAATGATGGAGGGCAATCAACAATGACTTACATCAACAACTCAAATTCACTGATTCCAACTATGAATGAAGAGGCAAATTCCACTCAAAATACAATGTCAGCTCAATACATATCTCTGCAAAATATTTGTAAATGTGTAGCTGAAAACACTTGTGCAAGAATCTTTTTATGGCAGCTGAATTTTCTTCTTGAAATAGTTGTTTTCAATGATAGCAAACTTGTCTTCAAATGTGAAATTCTTCAAAAAATCACCCTTATGCCACAAATCACAAAATGTCAAATCTTCTCATTTCTCTATGTATAGTCCATCTACTGATATGTCATTTCCTTCATTTCTCATTGCTTAAATCCCTCTTTCTCCTCTATCTCTTCTCTCTCGCGCTTTTTTTTTTTTTTTTTTTTTTTAATTAATTAAAAAAATGAGTTAATGGGAATTAATTAAAAAGGAAAAGAGTAGAAATAATTAAAAAGGGAATGTGGAATTAAATAAAAAGGAGTTATATTATATGTTTGGGGGGGGGGAGGGGTTATTATATTAGAATAGGAATAAAAAGGATTATTAAAAGAGATTATAAATGGGGATGGGGAAATATTATAAAAAATGAAGGGTGGGAAATTTCAAATTAAAAATCGAATTTTGAAATGGTGGGGGGAATATTAAAGAAGAGGCAAAAATTAAAAAGTTAATGAGGGAAATATAATAAAATCGAAATATGAAAAGGCCAAATCGAAGGATAAGGGCCAAGTATAGTGTGAGGCCGGAGTGGGAGGCCGCGTGGAGGA